>VXBL01006846.1:811214-958955 GCA_013400195.1 Aramus guarauna
GGGGCGCTTGCCCCTCTGCCCGCGCGCCCGCCGGCCGGCTGTCTCCAGGGGGAGCAGGTGCCTGGCGGCGGCGGTTCCTCTCTGCTCCCCTCCCCTCCTCTCCCCGCTCCGGGAGCGGTGCCGCCCTCTGCCCGGCCCTGGCGGCGGGGCTGTTCCGGGCCGGCCTTTCCTCAGCGCTGCCAGCTCCGCGGGGACGGCGGCGGCCTCGGGGCGGGGCGGGGCGGTCGCTGTCACCCTGCGCTGTGGCCGCGCCTGGCTCTGTGCCCGCCGCTTTGCCGCGGGAGGCGGGCCTTTCCCCTCGGGCCTGCCGAGGCAGGCGGTGCGGCCGCCAGCCTTTCCCGGCCGGCCTGGGGNCGGCCGCCGGCCTTTCCCGGCCGGCCTGGGGAGGGAGGCCGCTGTCGGAGGGGGGTACCGCTTCGCTTCCAGGCCAGGCTGGTGCTGCCTGCGGGTCGCTGGCACAGCCGCGAACGGTGTGCGAGGGTCGGTCTGAGCATCCAGGGAAGCGATGCGGCTGTCAGTTTCAGCAGGGGAATCACTTAACTGTGAAGTTACTAAACGCGGAGGTTTAAAAAGTTTGACTGGTGCAGTATTGTAAGGCTTATAGTTCTGTCATGGGGTGAAGGCTGAGGTTTGATTTAAATAGTACCTTCAGCTGCTGGGTGTTCATTTCCAAGCTCAAGTGCTCGTTTTAAGGCTTCTTCAGCAAAGTGTTTACATACCTGTTGCCTTCTACATGTAGATCAAATATTGATAAAGGCTTAAAAAGAACCAAAAACCAAAACACAAACCAGGGGGAAGCACAGAGTTTAGTTAAGCTGTACCAGGTCCCTAAGTAATTTGGTTGTGGAGATGATGATAGTAACCTGGGCTCTGTTCTCAGTATTTAGCTCTAGTCCTCTGGCTCTCTAAAAAAAATACATACCCCTTTTGTTTCAGGCAATCAACTGAACTTGAAATCATACTGTCCCAGTTCTCAAGTCACATTGTGTTTTGCATTGCCTTTAAAAAACTGTAAAAGTGAATGTCAAATAGATTAGTTCTTAAAATATCAAATGACTGTGTGGTACCAAGCGGGCAGGCAAATCAAATCCTGAGGAAGGATCTTTGGGAGTTCAGCTGGGCATCACTCGTATGGGAATGTATCTTGCACTGCAATATGCAATGCAAGATTTTTAAATCAGAATCACAGACTTCAAAATGAAATCTGAGCCTTTGCTCTTAGCTCAGAATCTCTTGACTGAAAGGCTTGCTTCTTAAATCTTAATTGTACTATCACTAAGTCTTTGCCTGTTTAGACTTTTAGCTCTTAGCAGGTTCAATTATAAGTCTTTCCAAGGCATTTGTCATAATAAATGTGTATTTTAATACATGTTCTTGGAGAACACTTGTTAGATAGCTCTTTGAGAAAGTCTGAGTGCAGTTTCCTTCTCTCTAGTCTCCATCATGTGCACAGTATGATTTTTAAAATAAATTATCCCCTACATTTGACTGTGACTGCTTAATGGCTTACACTTACAAAATGATGTTGTAGTCATGTGTTAGTGTGTATCTCACAACACCTGTTGGTATCTTGAGGGAATAAATATTAAAACTTCATTAAAACTATATGATTAAATTTTTCTTAACAGGAACTCTGGAGTCTGTGAAACACTGCAAGTCAAGTGGCATAAGTTGTTGGATCAAATTCAAAATAAAAGTTCAACAATCATCTAAAAGGGATACTGGTAGAAAATGTCACCTGGGAAAGTTCTGCAACCTGTACTGAAAATGAAGGTGGATGAACTCTTTTTGTGCTGGTTGAGTCAGCCTGCAACTCAGTTGATGCTAAAGGACTGCTTGAGAAGAATCAAGAATGAGGAGAAAACAGAGATTGGTAATGGAGATTCAGGAAATAGTAGAAATGAGAGAATGACTAATAAAAATTCCAGTCAATGCATATTAGGAGATACCAGATTGCCTTTGTTATCTTTCAATCCTCCTCAACTTTCTACTACTCTTCCATTGGCAACTCCAGCTGGCCCAAGGAACGCTTCTAATGTTAGAGCAACACGTCGATCCTCAGGAACCAAAGTGGTAAGTTTGTTTCTTACTTATTAGACCTATTTGTTTAAATGGAAGTGAATTTTGTATTTGTGCTATTGGCAAATTATGCAAGTAATTAGCTTCCCCACAGGATGTGTCAGGAGCGGAGCGAAGTAGCAGCACTGAACATAAAATGTCAATGTTTGTGTCATTAGTGTTATTGGCTAGGTGGCCTAAACTTCCAAAAGACTGTCTTGGCTCCTTGCAGCTCTCTTGCTTTTTATAAGCCATACATGCCTGACACAAAATGAAAAACTGAATTGTTTTCTATCTCAAATAACTTTTCTGTCCAGAGCAATATTGCCCTTATTCTTTAAAACTGCAGAGGGGAGGGCATCTTAAAAATTCTAAATCCAGTACAGCTGACTGGATTTGGTATATCTACCCTGGTTTTGAGCTATAACTTCAAACATCATGCAATACTGACCTTCGTTGCAACTACTCTGAGTTTGCATGTTATGTTTGCTTCAGTGGGTGCAGCATAGATAAGGAAAAATCAAACTAAGTGATTCTTGCTTTCTGAAGTATTGCCTCTCCTATGCAATAAGCTTAGGGTTAGTATTCTGTACTCTTGCATTTCTTAACAGGCATGAACAAAATGGAAATGGTGGAAAAGCTAGAAATATCCTTATATTAAAAAAGTAGATTTCAATTATGTCCTTGTGTCCACTAAGCAGTGTCCAGTGTGGGGGAGAACCTATATTAGAGTTGGAGAATTAAATAGAACTAATTGTAAAAGCCAAAACTTGGGCAGATAGCCATGACTAACCAGGTGTCATTCATGAAATACATCTCACTTTTTATATAAAGAAAAATCTAACATTCTATCAGATGTAGTAGTTTAGAAAAGCTATTTAGTAAACTAAATAGATCACAGTTACTGGATATGTCTTGTTTTGCCAGAGGCAACCCAAACCAGGTGTTGATGCTTCAGATGCCACACTTTCAATAACAGGCCCTTCCACTGTTAAATGCAGTATAATTGTGGATAAATGTAAGCCCCTGTGTGTGTTTGCAGTGTGGGTTTTTTTATAACTGCCTTGACTGCAAGTATTCCTTTGTCTGATGATACCAGGCACTATTGTTAGTACAAGACTCAAATTTGACTACACTGAATCTGCATATTAACAAACTAATTGCTTTGGTACTGCATGGTACACTCAGTGCTTCCTTTCTAAGAAGGTCTTGATTTATAATAGACAATGCTCTCTGTGCAAGAGTGACACCCCTGCCCCCAACCAGAGTGTTTTTTTTAAACTTGCAGTTCAGTTCAATCTAATTTCTAGCCCTTTTCATAAATTGTAAAAACTAAACTGGTTAGAAAATGATGTGGGGACTGACAGAACTAAGCATTGCGTATATGATCTGCCTTACATCAAAGGAATTAAGAGGCATGCTGTTTCTGCTATAGGACTATAAATTCATATCATTTAGTAATACTGGTAAGTTGTAAGTGCCCATCACTCCCAATCACTCTACATACTTTGATGTCTAACTCAATACACTGGTCAAACAGCCCAGTGTCCCAGGGAAACCTTATGAGGTTGCTAAGGGAGAGAGGTTAGAGATGCTTAAAAGTTACAGTTACTTCTCATCTGTTATTGGTGCGTATTGAATGTATATATTTACCTTTTGACTCACAGGAGTAACAACTGACTAATGTTTTGCACTAAAACATTTAATCTGGAGTGTTGCCTTGATTTCATAAATATTAATTTTCAAATCTAGCTTGACAACTTGGAGTCCCCACTTAGACTAGAAGTGTGATGTCTTGAAAATAAAGTTTGTCTCGATTGACTTTAAAATAATAGGGACTTGTATTTTATGTGTAATCACTAGCCAGACAGCAGGGCTTGACAATTGATTTACTAATTTTTTTCTTCATGCTCATGCCATTATATTTCCTGTTCCAGTGAAATGCAGAAAGTTAGCAGGTGCTCAGGTTATTGTATTGGATAAAAGCAAGCAAAGGGAGAGTTCCCATTAAAAGCCATTGTTACTTGGTGTACTTGATCACTAACTCATGTACTGCAATTTCTCTTTGTGTGTCTTGGTTGATTGCTTTGAGTAGATCTCATAAAGAAGAACTAGAAGAGATTAATGAAGAGTAACATTCTTAACTGGAAATGTTTGTATAGTGCTGAGAGAGAACCTAGAGGGTTAGGTTGTTGGGGTTTGGTGTTTTGTTTTTTCAAGAAGTTGGGCAGAGAGAAGTTTCTAAGCAATAAGAAATTTATTTGTGGCTTTATTATTCTGCTGAACTGAAGCTTCATCCAAAAGTTTCCTAATCTTTAAGAAGTGTAAATTACATTTGGAGCAGGCATCAGCTCTTAAAATACCACCAAGAGCTGCATAATTGCATGTTCTGCCATGACAGTGTATTTTCTCACGGAAAGCAAAATATACCCCTTTTCCTTCTCATACTTCCATAAACTACCCACTGCAGGGTCAAAAGTAATGCATCTGGTTTTTAATCATGGCTCACAAATTGAGCCACAATGGTTTTATCTAGCTGATTTGAGTTTGAGGTCCTCATCTCGTTTCTATAAATGGAAGAAAATGTTTGATAGCTTTTTTTAAAAAAACCCTAAGCTTATACTGTAGGTCAAGTAATACAGAATTAAATTCTAAATAGCAGTCCTAGAAAATGGTAAAAGTTAATGTGCTTAACTCTGTGTGCCTGAGGGTGATATTAGGAAATAGCTTTTTACATCCAACCATAAAGAACTGGAGAGTTATTTCTTTTAGGACTATATAAGTCCACTTAGGCATCTTACTGAACTTTCTTACTGTATATAGGATTTCTCATAATGCAGTGTACAAGCAGGAAACTCATTTTGGCAGGATACATTTTCAGTATTACTGAGCTGAATTAATACATTTGATTATGGGTAAGGTTGCGGTACACCTTTTCCTGTTCCTTAAAATATTCCTGCAACTTTTTTGAAGGACACCAAACAAGAAAGCTGATAACAGAAAACTGTCATCCTCATGTTATTACTAGCTAGTAAGTATGAATGTGTAGGAAACCACACTTTCATGCTATGGTTTCTGTACTTGTTAGGAAAACATGTTTTGCAGAATGAGAAGCATTCTTGGAAGGCCAGTCTTGAAACTAATTAGATATTTGATCTTTAACACCTTAAACAGTAGCATATGAGCAAAACAGTGTTCTGATGGCAACTGTTAAACAGCATTGTCCTGGGTTCAGCTGGGATAGATTTGATTTCCTTCCTAGCAGCTAGTGTAGTGCTGTGTTTTGGATTTAGGATGAGAATAATGCTGATAACACACTGTGATTTTTTTAGTTGTTGCCAAGCAGTCAAGGACTTTTCAGCTTCTCATACCATCCCGCCAAGGAGAAGGCGGGGGGCACCCGAGAAGCTGGGAGGGGACACAGTCAGGACAGCTGGCTGAAGGGATATTCCATACCAGATGCTGTCATGCTCTTTCTATAACTGGGGGAACTGGCCAGGAGGTGGCACAACTCAGGAACTAGTTGAGCATCAGTTCCAGGTGGTGAGCAGTTGTGCTGGTACATCATTTGTTTTGTATATTCTTTTATCATTATTGTTATTATTATTCTCCTCTTCCTTTTCTGTCCTGTTAAACTGTCTTTATCTCAACCCACAGGTTTTACCTTTTTTCTTTTTGGTTCTCCCCATCCCACTGGGGGGGCCTGTGTGGTTGTTTGAGCTGCCTGCTGGGTTAAACTTCCAACAAACATTAAAAGCACTGTAGCTGGCAGCTATTGCATTCAAGGAGATTTTTTTCTCTTTTTCAGAGGTTAGCTTGTAATTGAAGTTTGAGGGTTATATTTTTTTTTCATCCAAAATTCAGAAGTTGTCATGTGTTTTTGCTGAAACACTAATGTCTTGTTAGAGGAGAATTTGCTCTCTTTCGAGACAGTTGAAGTCCTCCACTGATTAGTGAGTCCAAAGTAATTTCTCAGATAATGAAAGCACTGATGTGGTCTTTCTGTTAAAGATGAACAAAAAGCTGAGGTGCTTCAGACAGGATTTTTTTTTTTTATCTGGACAGGGCACTTAAAGCCAGGTTCTGGAAAAACAGTAATTCAGGCTTAATCCGCACGCACATTTTGAAATCTGGACAGAACTCTATCATGACAATTCCTCTTACAGTGTATTTTAGTGTAAGTGAAAACAAAACAGTGTTTGTTTAGTTTTGTTTTTTTTTCTTTTAGGGGACGTATTTCCCCTTTACTTGCACGGTGTCATTCAGAGTGAGGTCAGTGTCTGACTTCATCCATTGTACAAACACTGTCATTGCAAAGTCCTGATCATCTTCGTTATTTGGTGTGAAGTGCTTGCTAGCACTCTGTATTCTGCAAGTTGGCTTGTGATTTGTATATAATAAATGTATTAAAATAACAGAAAATCAGAAGCATAGAAAAAAATCTTAGTTTTAAGAGAGTTAATTCAAATTTGTCTTGAATATTTTATGAGTGTATTCTTGTACAGAAAGGAAACTCTAGGGCTGTTAACTTTAAAACTTGAGGAGTAGCTGTCATGGCTTTCTTCTAACCCTTATCACTACTGTACATGGATTTAACAGTGTTTCTGGCACTCTAGATTATCTTAAACATATGGGGTATACACAATTGTACACTGTTCATCACATTGTCAAAAATGCCAGGCCTCAAGGCCTAAAAGACGCCGCAGGCAAGATGTTTAATCCTAACCAGCTGGTGTGCAAAGCATCTGGGGAAACAATTCACAGAATTCCCTATGGGCATTTTGGGGGGTGGTGGTGCAGAGAGAATGTGATATCATCTGAAGTACTTCAAAGTTATTTTCCATTTCTCTGCAGGGTCAACCTTTGATATAAAGTCACTTCTTGGATTGGTTTCTGTAGATCCTTTGCTTGATAAGCATAGTGTTCCTGCCTGTTATCCTGTGATAATTATTAAACCTCATTGACTTGTAAAAAAAAAAATACTAATTACAGAAATACTACTTTACTATATTGCTGCATAGTGGGGGTTTTTTCATCACTACCATTCTTGCCAAATATTTGTTACCAGTTATTTGGTTCAAATGAAGTGGTACTACTAGAATCCATTTTAGTTTAAAGGGAGACTAGAATGAAACCTTTTAACATTGAGAGAATTTTGAGCATAATAACACTTGACAGTTGCTTTTTGGAACAAGCAAGTTCTTCTGAGGACTTGAGTTAGAAGGTAGTAAGGCTTATACTGCATCTGTTAGACCAGTGGTGGACTATCTCCATGTTCTGCGAGTGTGCTGTAAGTTTTTTTGGAGGACCACCTTCTACTAACAAGGAGAGAAACTATGTTCATAAAACATCAGAAAACTAAAAGGAATGACAGTGTTTGAATCCTGTGAGCTTTTCACTTAAGTAGTTATTAAGCTTTGATGTTGGCCTTGACGTTTCAAGTGTCTATTCTTAAATGTTGTATGCATCTGAGTTGCCACCTTGTAAACCTTAACACTAGAAGCAGTGTTAACTACTAAGTCTGGGTTACGTAAGCTGTATTAGCATTGCATTGCACACCAGATTACGCTGTGCAGGACTGAGCATGGTCTAGCACATACGCTCCCAAACCCTGTGTTATGCAAAGCTAGTGTTAATAGTACTGTGTTCCATCACTAAGTGGGGAGGATGGTGGACTTGGCTTCCAACTCAAGCCCGTGACTTAAAGGCAGACTGTAAATAACCTGGTATCAAACTGATGTACTCTTATGATGATAAGAGGGTAGTATGACAGATGTCAGCACTAATGTGTTCACAATAAAGGTCCTTCTATGGTGCCAATAAAGGAAGAACAGCCAGAAGTTCATATTAAGATCTGGAAGAGTGCAGCTGTAGGTGTTCCTAGAAAATCATTATTAGTTTCAAGTGTGGTGAAATAATAGTAGTCAGCATAAGCAGCACTGCTAGTTTGTTGTGGTGTTGTTCTTAAGCTAGCTTTGCTGTACTGAAAAGCTTGGAATAGAAGAATCGTTGTCCTGATTAGAGAACTAGCTATTCATTTTATGTATAAATGAGAAACTGAAAGTTATTCACTATTGTAGCTTTTTGCTAGTGCTCCTTATTCTGACTGCATCTTGTGCCCTGCGACATAAGTGTTACACTTTCCTTAGCAGTAATATTAATTCAGTTTACATGTTGTGCTTTGTTAGAAGAAATAGTGATCTTTTGTCCTCTTTCAAAGTGGCAGTTGCACTTGAAAGAAGATATTTCTGTCCTACTGGAAACCCATAAATATTTCTTGTATGCTGCATCCAATCTTAAGAGGCTTTGGCATTTCCAGTGCTGAAAAAAAATTGAATTCAGAATTATGCATGGCTTTATTTAAATTTAAAATTCACCTGAATCCTGACACAGGACAAATGCAAATATGTGGATGAAATTTCTTAATCACAGGTGCTCTCTTCTGTGTGAGTATCTGTCACTTAAAAGCAAACAAAAAAAAGTCATAGCTGTATGAGATCATTACTTCCAGTTGCTTCTCTCTGCCCAGTCTCTCAAAACATTTCAGCTTAATTATAGCTTTACATCAGTCATTAAAACAGTTCATTCTTTTAACAGGTGGCTAGTCTGGGAGGAAATTAGATATTGATATAGTGGAGATAGCTTCCCCCCCCGCCCCTTCAGTGATGCTTGAGAACCCATCTTACGTTTTTGAGAACATCTCCATATGCCCTGCACTTAACAGTCAGCAAGAAATAAGCTTGAGGCCAAAGTATGCATTCATTACAAAACAATTAACACAGTTAATCCAGTGAACTAGTTTGTCCACTGATAGACCTAGTCAATGACTGCCCAGAATTTGTCAGCAAGCAATGTTATGAGAAAAACATACCAAAATACCAATGGTAATAGTATGTGGCTAAGTTTGCAAATTTAGAGGCTTTGTACACACAACTGCCTTGAAAAATTCAATGAAAGTTAGGCAACTTAAGTAGTTACGTTGGTTTGAGAAGGTACCAGTTAAGCGCTCTTGTTACTTTCTGCAGTCAACAACAAATGGTTACTAAATTTAATGTTCTAACTATGGCGTAATATGTACATAACTCCTTTGTGTTGGGTTGGATTAGTGTGGTGCTCTTGTCTTCAGGTTAACCAGGTGGTACTAATGTCTTGGTAGATAAAATTAGATTGTATTCTGCAAACAACAGATACAATTTAAAATGGATCCATAGAAAGCTAACCAGTGATTGAGAGATGTTTTTAAAAGTGTGTTCTGATGCTTCATGTTAGATATGTCTTTTTTGCATAGCAATCGCTATTCTATTTCTATTTTTCTAAATATTTTCTAAATTTCTATTTTTCTAAAAAAAAGCTAGAAACTGTAGAGCCACCCATGCAATATTCCTTGCTCTCAGTTTACTTTCAGGGATAATGGGCTTTTTAGGCTGTTAGGGATGTGTGGTTAACCTTGTGCATACTGCTTAGTTTTGTTTCATATGGAAATAGCCTTATGTATTTGTTCTATGCAGATCTTACTAGCAACTGGCTGATTTCAGGCAGCAAATGAGATGAGTTGGGAGATTACAAGGAGACTTTCACAACATCTGTATAAACCTCTATGCAAGGAGAATGCAGGGAAAGACCTTATAAGTGGGTAATGAGGGAAACATTGCAAAATATCTATAAAATGGAGTTGTAAATTTGCCCACCATGAACAAGGTTTGATTGGGCCGCCTTGACATTAGTGTGACAAAACAAGGCTTGTAGAGTTTATGAAATGGCCTGACTTGATCTGGTTTTAGAATTCAGCAGAACCAGGAAAACAATTTCAGAACAGTTTTATTCTTTTAGAAGCTAGATTTGTATTGATAAACAGTTAGTGTTCTAGATTTTGTAAACATTTCTACTAGATATGATCATCACTGATATATCGTAAGTAATCCTCATCCTTGTGGTGTACATCATTGACTAAGAAATTGATGGGCTAGATTTTTCTTACTTTCATCTACTAATAATCTTCATGAATAGTCACCATTTACAGCAAATACTTTTCAAAAGTCTTCTGTTGTAACTTGGTTATTTTTTGTTTAAAATCTTAAGTTTGTTGTCTTTCTTGCTGTTAACACACTAAACAATACTTCCTGAAATTTTGACCACTTGCTTGTTTATCAAGAAACAAGTTTAAGCTTAGTATTTTAGAAGGAGCTTCTAGACTGTTTGGAGAAAAAAAAAAAAAATTTAAGACTTCCAGTGATGGAGAATGGAGGAAATTGCTAGTCAAGAGTACTGTTGCTGTTCTGGCAATGTATTTATGTGATTATACCTCTGTGAGTTGTTTTACTTAAGTCTTATTTCTTCATGTGCAATGGTTGCCCCTTTTTGTTATTATGCTGGAAGCTAAAGCTCAGTTGGTTACCAGTGATCAGCATCTGTGCTCTGCTGCCTTTCTTTGCTTTGCCCTTTACCACTGTACCCTGCTTGCAAGTTTGGAAGTGCATGGCTTTTCATTTAGCTCTGTCAAAACCAGTATAGTTTCTGCTGCCTTTATTTCCTGTATCACCAACGATTTTGTACTGATTCATGATCAACACAATAGTGTTAGTTCAAGAGTAAATGTCTATAGGGGTTCTACCAGAAATCCCATTGTTGGTTGGTAAATTACAATTTGCGATCTTACTGACTGACTTGTAGAACATGATCTGTTATCTTAAGCTTCCCGATTTGTTGGTTTTGCTTTAAGATCTTCAGAGAGGAAATCTCAAGCAAAAGCATAAGCAAGAAGCTGTCCTGCAGCTGTCACTGAGTCAAAATTATTGTCTTGTGATTTCAGGGACTAAATTACATGTCGTGTTAGCCTGTGATGCTGGAATTAAAGTAGTGGTTGTACTTTCATACACCAATCATTCTAGTTTTGGAAATGATGAAATTCCAAGATATAGATGTGTTTTTGAAAGGATTAATTGAAAATTCAGTTCATGTCAAAATGATGAAGTACTGAACAGCTGGTGCAATGTTTAAATAAGTTGCTGGACAGTTATAAAACATTGTCATTCATGTTCTTTATACCAGATTACTCTGTCAACTTCTAAATTAAGGTGACACAAGGTAAATAATACCAATGTAGAAATGACTAAACATCCAAAATGACCTGTGGGACTTCAAAAAGTTACATAATGCATAATATTATACTCAGTTATAAAAGCTGCTGTTTTCTGTAGGAAAATCTCAGTGGCATTCCAAATCAGACTGAACTGATTCTTCATTTCAACCTATTCTGCTATTCAGAGGCTTAACTTTGGTAAAGTTATAAATGTATATGTTGTGGACTGTAGCTTCCTCTGTGGATCGTCTCTGTAGCATCGTGGTTCATTTAAAATGTAAAATCCCAGCATCTTATTAGAGCAACTGTGACTTCAATTTGTATAATCCATACTAGATATTTTGCTTATGTCTTTGTTTAATAGCCACCTCAGCAGCAACAATTTGCATGTACCTGGTTTTCACGATCTGATGAACAGGGTCAGCTGAAGATTATGAATAGTGAATTGGTTCCATCTGTAGAGCGCCATTCCAACAACCTGTTTCCATTAAAACTCTGTTTATATTACAAATAAGTAAAATGTAAACTGATAACATTTTCCTAAGATGGCAGAGAACATGAGAATTATTCTGACAGGAATATAAACCATCCATTAACTGTCAGGCTTCAGTTTTATAGTATCTAGTGTTGACGCTTGCTGAAGTTAGTCTGCCAGATGCAGTTAGCAATCTAAAAAGGCCTATGCTATGTCTTTTGGAGTCCAAGCAGTGTAATCATAGCAAGGTGACATGTATCTTATCTTGCTTATAATCTGGTAACAGCCCATGGCGTGGTGTACATGCATGGCATTCTTCTGGTAATGCGCAGAGAATCTGATCAGCCCATCTTTCCTGGGCTACCAACGTGACCATATATCTCGCATCTAACTGGTGTCTTTTTTATTCACTGTCTTGCCTCCTAAAAATTCTGGGTTCTCCCAGCAACTGTGGAAAGAACCTCCAGGCATTTCTCTTTCTAATCCAAGAGTATTGTAAAACTTAAATAATCATTAGAGAAGGCATGCGCATGCAGGTCTTCCATGTTTTTTTAATTGTCTGCATGTTCTATGGGGGAGGCATTGCATCTTCCAAGAAAAAAGCGCATCTAGACCCAGATTCATATGAACTTCTTTCCAATGCCAAAGGATCAATTTCTCCCTGTGAAGGCAGGTTTCTTAAACTGGTAGATGTTGTCACAGTATAGTTATCAGTGTAGTACACCATAGTCAAAACACTATCAATAACTTAAAGGCAATCAATTTGGGTAGCTGGTAGCTGGGTGTGAGCATAACAACTTGATTCCTTCTGCGACCTAGACGTTGTACACTGTCTCCCTTGGGTTTTGTCAGTGTACTCCTGAAAGGGGTGACTCCCATCCAGAGGAGAGTTAGGGATGGATAGTATAGTTTGTTATTCTGTGTAGCTAACAAGTGCATTGTCACCTTGTTCTCCTCCCATACAGAGGAGTTAGAAATGAGAAGTTACTAGCAAGAAGCAAGCTATGTAAGTGTCTGAAGAACTAAGAATCTAGCTCACATCTGGGTGGATGAGGGGAGAGCAGTGGGTGTTGTCTACCTTGACTTCAGCAAAGCTTTTGATGCTGCCTCTCATAACATCCTCATAAACAAACTTAGGAAGTGTGGACTGTATAAGTAGACAGTGAGGTGGATTGAGAACTGGCTGAATGGCAGAACCCAGAGGGTTGTGATAAGCAGCGTAGAGGAGGCCTGTAGCTAGTGGTGTGCCTCAGGGGACGGTACTGGGTTTGGTCTTTTTCAACATATTCATCAATGACCTGGACAAGGGGACAGAGTGTACCCTCAGCAAATTCGCTGATGATATAAAACTAGGAGGAGTGGCTGACACACCAGAAGGCTGTGCTGCCATTCAGCAAGACCTGGACAGGCTAGAGAGTTGAAAGGAACCTGATGAAGTTCAACAAGGGCAAGTGTAGGGTCCTGCACCTAGGGAAGAATAACCCCAGGTACCAGTACGAGTTAGGGGTTGACCTGCTGAGAAGCAGCTCTGCAGAGAAGGACCTGGGAGTCCTGGTGGACAACAAGTTAAGCGTGAGCCAGCAATGTGCCCTCGTGGCCAAGAAGGCCAAGGGTATCCTGGGGTGCATTAAGCAGAGTGTGGCCAGCAGGTCGAGGGAGGTTATCCTCCCCTTCTACTCTGCCCTGGTGAGGCCATATCTGGAGTTCTGTGTCTAGTTCTGGGCTCCTCAGTTTGAGAGACAAGGAACTACTAGAGAGAGTCCAGTGGAGGGCTACACAGAAGATTAGGGGACTGGAGCATCTCTGGTATGAGGAAAGGCTGAGAGAGCTGGGTCTGTTTAGCCTGGAGAAGAGAAGACTGAGAGGGGATCTAAGTATCGAAAGGGTGGGTGTCAAGAGGAAGGGCCCAGACTCTCTTCAGTGGTGCCCAGTGACAGGACAAGGAGCAACAGGTGTAAACTGGAGCACAGGAAGTTCCACCTGAACATGAGGAAAAGCTTCTTCACTGTGAGGGTGACAGAGCACTAGAACAGGCTGCCCAGAGAGGCTGTGGAGTCTCCTTCTCTGGAGATATTCAAAACCTGCCTGGATGTGATTCTGTGCAACCTGCTCTAGGTGATCCTGCTTTATCTGGGTGGTTAGGTTAGATGATCTCCAGAAGTCCCTTCCAAACCCTATCATTCTGTGATTCTATAAAACTGATTATTTGGGATCCCATTAAATCTATTTTCTTATCCATCAGTATAAGGATGGATAGGTTTCAACTTTGTGCATCCTTAGCTCAGGATAGAGCCAGGGGGTTTGGGAAATGAAAATAAAAATCAATATTTGTGAATTCAATATTGAAAAATCAGTACCATTGGGTTTCTTCCCCACACTTGAGTGGGTCACCTTCTCTATAGATGTTAATATTCTTGATTGCTTAGACAGTTATATGGATAAAAAGCAGAATTTTCTTTGCTATTTCCCATTTATTCTTCTATTTTCCTATTCTCTAGGTATTTCATACTTTACAGTACCTGCTCTACTAAAATTCAAGGTCAGTTAATCTTGCTGTGTATTGTAGTCTCCTGAGAAGGGAATGTTTTGCTTATTGCTTGTAATAAGGTAAAACAACACACTTAGACAAGTGAGACTTTAGTCTATTGCTATAAAGAGGTTTTCCCCTGCAAGGGCCTTTTTAAAGACTTGAATGGGAGCTTTCAAATTGTTTCTGAAGAGAAGCACTGTCATTCTTCATTTATTTAGACTGTGTCAACACTGGGCATTACTATGTATAGCGTTATGCAAAAAGCTACTGCAGATGCTACCAAGCCTGCTTAAGTTGTGTTTTCCCATTTTGTAGGTCACAAAATCTCAGATGAATGTTGCCTTCCAATCTTTCCCCTTGGTTTTTACTCAATACCTTGAGAACTGCTGTTACAACCATGATCTACAGGCTGCCACCGGTCTGCAGGATTAAAGATCTGCAGACTAGTGTAAAGTCAACAAGCATTATGCTTACTGCAGTGTGATGTTGTTTGCATCTGCTATTATGCAATAAGTTTTGTGTAAATTAGAATTGTTAGAAGTTCAGTCTGACTGTGGAGCTTTGGCCTGAGTTGGGAACCAAATAATCATCAATCAAATGTCTAATGGGACATAGCTAGTTCCAGCATCTTTCAGTAGATCAGAGGCTGGGTATGGACTATCTGGTCTAGAAATAACTCTTGATAATATTAAATAATGATCATAGTCTAGTCACAAACTTTTGTGAAGACTGAGGGGAAAAAAAAATGAATCCAGCATTTCAGGGCTTTTTGTCTTGTTTGCTTGTTTTCCTGGTCTAGCAAAGAATTGCTGCTCTCATTTGTCTGTCTTCCAGTTTACTTACATACTTTCTTTGTTGTCTTTCCTGCCTCATAGTAGCTGTGTCTCACTTAGCATCACTAGCTGCCTTTTTTTATATCTTCCTGAACTATTTGTTTGTACTAATAGTGCCTTTTTTCCACTTTAAACATCTGAAATATAGCTTTAAGTTAGTGATGCTGTTTCATCTTTTTTCTATATTGATAAAGATGCTGCCTTGCCTTAGTTATCTGCTCTTAACTGCTCTGTTCTGCCCCAAAGTTGCTTTTGGAAAAGGTTACACTAGTTGCATAACCCTGTATTTGACTGTTGTGGAGATGTGACAGTTCTTTTTCCACAGTTAACCCAGGAGCCGCTCTAACTTCTGCAGCATCACAGGCTGAAGGATTCTGTTAGGTTGCACACTGTTGCCACTGAGCTTGCTCATTCAGCCTTATTTAAACTGTCTCCGAAGGCCAAACAGGCTTTCGGTCATCTTTGGTTCACATGGTACTGGGTTGGAGACTGGACCCCAGCAACTAAAGATTTTGTATGGCTGGATACATCTTATTACATGTTTAACTTATTTTCTTGGAAGCTTCCTGTAATACCTGGATGCTTTTTTTTCCCAAAGACTAGAAGTCAGTTCCCCATAATCTCTTAAGACGTTAAATCTACAGTCAGTATATGCTTCTGATAAGAAATTGCATTTTAGTAGGCAAATGCTTATGGATGTGTTTGAGGTATTCTTCAGGCTTCTCTTTCCTCCACATTACCCAAAATATTAGTGATCCTCTGTTTTGTCTCACTTGAATACTTTTGTGTTAAAGCGACATAAATATTACACTCCTATTGTGTATGTTCTGATCTTTGTTAAAGTAGTAAACTCTTTAGCCACAGTCCCTTGAGTCAGATCCATTCATAGGGTGTATCTTTAGCTTTGGAAGGAAGCTCTGAGCATGCATCTTCCCCTCTGTTTATCTAGCTAATAATAAGCTGCCAGGATACTTGAACAGCTTTGTGGCTGGCATCCAGCCCTTCACCCAGGAAAGGATTTTGCCATAGCTTTCACTGGAGAGAATTCAGATTTAGAATAAATGTAACACTATACCTGAATGCTCCTAGTTCAATCTGGATAGAAGCTGACTTTCCCTTTCCCCTGTGGCTAAATCATGACTGAAAAGGTTAAAACAGATCTTGACCACACTGCTTTACAAGTGCTTATATCTCCTTAAATGTGGCAATACAAAACCCTTTTCTGTTCAGGTGGTGAAAAGGAGGTGTTTAATAGCTGTCTGTGTACTTACCTCTCACAATGTATTGCAACTAAGTGCTCAGTTGCATGTAGATTCTTCACCTATTGCAACCTGTGAACTTTTGACAGCTATACTGCATAGAGGTATGGAAATGACCACTAAGTTTGAAACCAGACTAGTGAGTGACAATAGTGCTAAACCAATTTTAGGCTAATAATGGGATTGCCTTAACATCTGCCTCAGGCAGTGAAGTAATATTATGACAACAAAATACAGAATATTCAAAGTACTGAACATAATATGCTGGTTAAGTGGTGACGGACTCTGAGCTCCATTTGAAAATAGGAGGGAAATCTGCAGCTCTTTCCAAAATAGAGTTCAGAACACTGATTTCTTGCTGAGGCTCCTTCAGCAGGTTCAGGTGAACTGGAACCGCAGTCTTTTAGGTAAGCCTATTCTGTGGCAGTCAGCCATCTTAATGGCATACTACAAGCCACCTCAAACACCACTATGAATGTAGTAGTGAATGGGAGTGCATCAGCTGGTGAAAAGGGGTGAGAATAGAAAGCAATTTAAGTGAGAAGATACCTTTCCTTACTTTAAGGCCTATTCTGCCTATCCTGAAATGCAGTCTGCCTTGCAATACAACCTTCCTGACCTTCCCCAAACATCTTGGTCTAGAACGGGTATCTGTTGCCAAAGCAGGATTCTTCTCCTACACTTAACACCTCAGTCCTTCGTCTCGAGTTCCAGGCATGCTGCTGTTGTGTGCTGTGCGCCCAGCTCCCCGTTGGTTTCCCTGTGGCCGAAGGGTTATCACAGGTTAGTTGATTTGATCTTCCTAAAAGACAGTGAGTGACAGCCGGTTTTGCTCGATGCAGTTTTATAGTCTGGTCATGCCAACCACAAGGTGTCTGACTCTTGCCTTGTCAATTCCTTTCTTGTTCTCCCACTTCCGAAAGAAATAAATATCTTCATTACAAGTTGCAATGAAGAAGCAGGTGGGGAAAACTGGATACTAAATTAAAAACAAGAAAACAGACTTTTTGTCATCATTTGCTTTCTAACAGTGTGTGAGAAACTAAAAAGGATCCAATTAAAACAATTCATGTTTCACTAGTACTTTTTCATAGCTTCCTTTTCTTCTAAATCTTGTGAGGATATTTGCTGTGGGGTTTTGATATATTGTTACATGACAGAAGGGCTATGAATGGATGAATGGGGCTAAAGATTACCAATAACACAATGTGGGGGTAAAATAATGCAGTCCAGTAAGAGAAATTTCGAACTTAGTGGTGAAAGAGTTGGTTTAGTGTTTCTTGGGCTGTGTACATCTCTGTCTAATCAGGAAAGTGGCCTTATTTAAAGCATAAGGGATGAAAACAGAGTAAGACTGGCCAGATCTTTCTTTTTATGCTGTTAGTAACTAAACTTGTGCATGACAAGGTACAGATAATAAATGGGCAACATACCAATATCTTAGAGAATCTGGGAGTGCTAAGAGTGTTCACAGCTTGAACTGGAATAGCAAGAGTTGTCATACTCATAGCTATAATGATGATACTTGGAAAAAAAAAAACTTCATCAAAATAGCAGCATTTCCTAAAGATTTGCTATGGTAAAGGTATACCCATTCACAATGTGAAAACTTCACCAGTTATTAATTAATGTACCTAAAACTGTAAAGGAGGAAGGACAGATGGTCATTTTAATTTCCACAAAAGCGTATCAGGTTTCTGTTTCTGGGAAGCAGGTTGCTGTGGACTAAAACATGGCTTCACAACCCCCCCTCCCCCAAAATGCATTTGAGATTTAATAAACTGCAGATAGAGTGGTAGCTGACTCTAACTTAAAATGTGACTGAAATGTGACAGGTATGCAATCTAGTACATGGATGTTAATGTTTATAAAACTTATTTAAGCAAAAAAAGTATCCCATCAGATTTTTCAGATTTTGTTACATCATTGGTATTTCTAGTGCGGCTTTTCTGTAAAACATGAGTTAAACCAGTATTTCATCATGGTAACGTTTTGCCTCATTTCTGCTACTGTTTTCTGCCTTAGCATTCGAATGATTAGATTCTTGCGATACATTCATCTAGATTTAAATTACTGTAAGGAAAAAAAAAAAAATTATTTAATGAAACTCCATGAGCCACTCTGAAAGCCTGTCTGCAGCTTTATCTGTCGTTGCCTTCATTTTCCCAGTGTAATCAGGTTCCTGCTAAAGGACTGAAGAGTTTAAAAGAAATTTAATTGCTGTGTAATAAGCCTTATTCTTGGTTGAGGTACTTCATTGAAGCTAGACAGTGAGTGTTTTGTGACAGAAGGAAAAGCTGAGGGGGATGGGAGGAGGAGGAGGAGGAAACTGCAAAATGACCATGGCTGGCCTCTCTGCATTCCTGTAAGGCTTGCTTTTTTTAAAATTGGAAGCTGCTTTTATAGTTGCTCCTCCAAACAGGTTTGTTTTTTTCCATACTGTCCCATTTAGACTTTGGAATGCATGTACGAAAGGGCAGGCCCCCAAAGTGACTTTCCAATCTGTTTTTGTGATTCCAGCCAAGTTCCCTTTAATGTATGGAGCAGGGGAAGTTGAGCTGACTCTCTTATAATATCGCAGAACTCGGGCGCAGCTGCTGCTTTAAGTGGCACTGTGTGATAATACAACAGCTCTGCTATTTACTGGGACTCGTGTGCCTGGACTGGCACACAGAGACATTATATGAAATCTGAAAGCATGAGGATAAAGGAAATTTCTTTGCGGCAAGATCCTGATCTAAGGAAGGAGTTGGCATTGCTAGCTCGAGGATGTGATTTTGTTTTACCTTCTAGATTCAAGAAGAGACTGAAAGCTTTTCAGCAGGTCCAGGTTTGTCATCCCCTTCTTCTACAATTAAATTATTGTTGTCAGTTGTACCTTCATAGCCACACAAGTTGCAGGAAATACATGCAAGATTTTGATAGTCTGTTCCATATATGATGATTTTTCTGTGTTTTAGAAGACTGCAGGTAGTTTTCTGCAAACAAAAAATGAGGAGAGTTTACTGAAGCATGTAGCATAGATAAAGTATGATGTTTGCACAGATGCATATGCAGTGGAAAGTCGGTGCGCTTAATGCTATTAGACTTTGAAAGACTGTTTTCCTTAATCTGCATAATCATCATAATCTGCATGCATTTCCCCAGGGGTTTTAATTTGCTGTTTACGGAAACTGGGCATATAAAATACACTTAACTAGGCTGTAATTTTGCTAAGTCAAACATAATATGTTAAAAGGTGCTTTCATACTTACATGATGATCTTGAATTCCTTTAGGTTATGTTTATTTTGGACTTTGTATTTGGATGAGATCAGTTGTTGCTACGTGGTGCGCACATGTGCCTCTGCTGTTTTGCAGCAGAGAGTTAAATCCACCATTTTAAAGTGAGCTCATAATTGAGAATAGAAGCATTTGAAATGTATAATTGGTAGGAAAACTACTTATAAAGTAAATGTGCAAAGAGATTATCTTTTGGGAGGGGGGGAAATTGCACAACTGTTTTATTGGAGAAATTGGAAGTTGGTATTTCCTCAAACTCACTTAACTTTAAGACTTTTGGTGGTATGTGAAAGCATTCACTCTGTCCTTACCTCACCCTCACTTCTAATTCATGTACTAAAGGTATATCAGTGATGGTATGTGTGACTTTTTTAATTATTTTTTTTTAATCATGGAAAGTTTAGCAGTTGAATGAAAATTACATTATTTTAGCATTTCTGGCTTTTAAAGCCATTCTAAATATAGTCTGCTACTTACTTTTGAATTCAGTGCATTAGTGTCCCTTTCAGGTGACCTTCAAGAGCGGGCCATAGAGCCCTATGACCCTAAAAATGTGTTAGCCTTCTGTCTTCTATATTATTATTTCAAATTTGCTTATATAGTTCAGCTGAAACAATGTTTATTCCTTTGTGCAAAGCAGAATGCAAGTGCTGACCCTGCTATTTTATGCCATTCAGCATAAACTTGTGAATGAAAGAATTTTACGACTTGAATCTTTTGTGCTGAACTGGAGCCAGAGAAGGAAACTCGTTGACTAGAGACAGCAGGGAAAGAAAATACTATTTTAATTACCTAAAAGTAGCACTATCTGTTAATATTTAGGCACCTCAGAGCATGAGGCAAGTTTAGTCTAGTCATGGCATCCCGTTGTAAACAAACACACTCTTACCTTGTGTGGTGCTGCTCAACTTGATCTGTCTTTCATCGAAGGATAGTTGGATCACTTGAGCTCTTACTGGGCTTTCTTACGTTGAGCTAGAAAACCTCTCAATGTAGTATGGTAAGGCATATCTGCCAGCAACTAAGTACTTTAGAAAATGGCTTGTCTAATCTGTAGGGTTTTTTCTATTTTAGCATGCTGCTGGCTATAAAATTAAAATGCAGACAATGAACAAATTTTTCATTTTTAACCAGACTTGCACTTCTTGGATAAATGGCAATTGTAGAGTAATGTCTGTTAAACCACATATTAGATTACAGATAAAAATCTGTGGGCAAAACAGGCTTAATAGGAGTATGAAACTAAAATCTGATGTCTGTCTTTGCTCAATTTGATATAAAATATTTTATAATCTGAGGTTCCTTTTTTAAATGGTACTTCATTTCAACTTCATGATTTTTAGGACACATTTTTAAAAATACCTTAAAAACAAAATATGAGTGCTGATAACTGCTAGTATAGAAGATGGACGTTCCTTACCTGACATTTCTTGTTAATGTTAATTTCGAGAGGTGCATTTCAAAGAATAGCTATTCATCATCTACATAATCATTGAAGACATTTCATGTTGAAATGAAACTGCTTAGAATTTTTGTAGAATAACTTGAAATTTTTTTTCTCATTTCAATTACTAAGCTTCATTGCCATCCGAGTTTACAACCTCCTATACCACTGTAATACTGGCTTTCAGACAGAACAGTTCATGAATATGATGTAAAATTAGAATGTTAAAATCAAGCCAAACTAGAAGCCAGTCTTTTTTCTGTACTTTTACTTCACTTTTCTAATTTTTCATATCCATACAGTTTCTATAACTTGTTAAATGACAGATTCTCATTAAGAGGCTTAGTGCTACTAAAGCTAGCCTCTAAAATTAAAAATGAGTAGTGCTGTGGATGGTGAGGTAACATGTGGCTCAACATCTGCTCGGAGGTGGGTTGGAGTGACTGGGTCTTCCACAGGTTCTTGGAATTGTAAGGCAGGGGCTTTTTGCATAGAGCCACGTCAGTAATCTGTGTAGGTAATCCCCTGTGTTTTGGAAGGGGTGGTCATAGGAGTACAGCAAATCAAGTTTCATTAAAATCTTTAAATAGACAACCTGTAGTGAGGTGGGTGGCTCTGGAAAGTGGTGGAGCAGGCTGTTTCTCAGTGGTTGTATTTATTAATGAAAATTGATAAAACTGAGCAAACTAAGACTTTCTGGAAGGATTGGTTCCTCAAAAGGAAGATAAAATAATATACAACTGTTGAAATATCCTTTATTACTTTGAGGAACTGAATTTTCAAGTAGGTAACTCTGCATAAAATTCAGTAGAACTTCAGTCTATCGTCTCCTGACATTGGTTGTAGGAAAGACCTTTCTTAGCTAATTTAACACCTACAGAATATAGTGAACTGGAAATGCAGCACTTGAAGAGGCACTGTGTCCGTCTTCCTTATCAATTTCCTTCCAATTTTGGAGGGAGAAGAAACTATCATCATGTCAAATGTACTGGCAACTTAAAGATGTGAACTGAAAGGCTTATTACCTGCTGATAGCAGAGCATTTTAGCCAACAACTGGTGACATCCCTACCTGTCAGAGCTGGAAAATAAGCATCTTTACCCAGGCCATATGCAGAAAATATGTCTGAAGTTGGAAACGAAATAACAGAATAAAATACAACTGTGGGCAGTGACATACTTATACCCATGTAACTTAGCTTTAGCTAAACTAGGAAAATAGGGGAGGTTTTTTGCTAGTTAGAGGCCATGCTGTGTTGTAGAACAGTTGGGTTCCAACCTAAAAACTAGACTTTTAGTCAAATTTGCAGTAATGTGATCATTTTTAAAAAGAAAAAAAAAAGTTGGCCTAAATCTTGAATTAATCCTCTGAATGTCAGTGCCAGAACTAAGTGCTGGTGTATTTTCTGCTATTTTAACTGCATCATACCTTTATCTGCTGTTACTGTTTGGTGATTCCTGTAGTTATGTGTCACACCTCAATGTGGAAATGGAGAACTACTAGTTCCATGTCCACCTGTTAATGATACTAAATGCTGCTTACGCATGCTATTTATGTCGGCTCTATGAGAACTATTTCTTTGACTTCTGCAACGCCTCACAAGATTGGCTTTCCTTCTAAGTAAGTTTAGACATGAGTGCCTCTTGATCACTTTTGCACTCCTCTGTTACCGAAATGCTTCATAAATGCCTGTGGCGTGTTGAAGGCAGCAACGAATACAGAGCCCAAAGGGGCTGATGTGTGCTGGGCTGGTGTGTGGTTGTGCTGTAGTGCACTAATTCTTCCAGCCATGAAGATGACGTTACCAGTTCTGAGGTAAAATGAAACTGAAAAAGTTTAAGTGAGGCAGTTGGTTTTACAGCTCTAGTCACAGAAGTAGGTTGTGTAACTATTAGAGGTCTCTGGCAGGTCAGCTTTCCTATTAACATCAATTTTCTAATTTAACATCATTTGGTGACCTTTTCCCACCACAAAGGAAGGCCTTTATATCCATTTTTGCGTACTAGTTTTAAATCAGGCACACAAGTGTGTGTTGGTTGTTTGTTTTTTGTTTTTTTTTAAAGAATAAAATGCAAGTGTTTGGTGGGGGAATAGAAATACCATTCCAGCTGTAGCAAATAGTTACACTTGATGATACTTTGCTGATATAATGCCAGTTATCTGGAGCAGATGCCAACATTTAAGCTAAAATGAAAATATCTATGCTACCTGCTGGGACTGCCTAGTTCAGATGAGGGGTTTTCCATAAATGGTCCCTTGCTAATGGATTGCCAGGTCTTAAGCTCTAGCCTCTTAAGGGACGCTGTGAGCAAGCTGCTAGTTTTTTACCACTTTGCAATGGAGACACCAGGTTTGATCTTAAAATGTATTTGCTGCCGTTTGGTAGTAGCTTATCTGCTCATGTCTGGTAATAAATTTATGGAAATGTGTACTGGTACTGCAGAAAAGCCAATGTGGTGCAAGTTTGTCATGGCTTACTTTGTATGCATGATATAAGAGTTTAGATGTTAGCTTCCTCTACAGCTAAGTTGTTTGGTTTTTGGGGGGTTTTTTTGACCCAGCAATTCAGACTTTGAAGAGTTCCTATTTATTTATTTTTCCCTTGGGATAAAAGTGTCACTAGCCTCTTCTCCATTTTAACATACTTTCCATACCTTTATAATCACTAATGCTACTAATAGTAGGTGTTCTATGACTGACGGTAGTACTTTGTATGCTACAAAGGCTGAAACAGTTTGGCATACCTTCATGTAAAATATCCTTCAACTTTTACAGGATCAGAGGGGTATGAGATTGTTTTTGCAATTGTCCAAATCAGAATTTGTTGGGGCATTGCCAGACAAGAAGTTGAGGGCATACTTACTCTAACTGTTGGCTCTGCAGCTCAGTTACAAGGCTGAGCTTGTTGCTATTTTTCTTGTTTGAGTGGATTTTTCTGAAGCTCAATTGCATTGAGTGGTTGAAAATTGTTTAGTTGTGAACAGGGAAAGATAAGCAACTACTGCAGGGTTTAAGAATTAAGCGGATGTCTGTCTTAGCCCTATTTGTTACTTTAGCTGTCGAACTGATGGCCTGTCCTGACAAGGCCTGTTTTCTGCAGACAAAGGTTAGAATTGTCTCAGGTGTAACTGACTGTCAGTTTTTCCCCTTTAAAATGATGTCTAGGCAGTCATGACTCCTTTGCAGGTAGCGAGTCCCAATGTGGTCCATTGGCTGTGTACAATCAAAATGATTATGTACTAGAAGGATCTTACCAGCTTGTCTCCTGAAAACAGTTGGAACAACAGAATATGCTGGTAAAGAATAACAGTACTGATTTAACCTATGATTGGAGTATTTTCTGAGAAAGCTGCAACTATATGACAAACTGGATATATCAGTGACTGGGATACTTGATTTGACATAATTTGTAAAATGGAGGCTGTTTGACAACAATTTACAGCCAGGGTTTAAAATTTTTGCACCACTTCTGTCTTAGCACAAAATGTAGAAATTGCCTTTCACAGGGTAGGTTATTCTGAAGAATCTTGCCTTTTTCCATTTTATAATATGTCCCCTTTTCCTTTTGTAAATTAGCACGGCAAGTGGAGGAGACAAAAAGTATTTTCACTGGTCAGCCACAGCAAACTGTTGGAGAATCCTACTTCTAAAGCTTTGGTAAAAGTTTTGTCAGCAAATAAGCAAGTTACTGATGGACATGCATGTAATATGCAAAGGTCTCTTGTACTTATGGCTTTGGGAGGGAGTGGTAACCACCTCTCCCTTTTTCCATTCAATCCCCACACCGGGCATTTATGAATAAATCATTAAACTCTTTCTAACTGCATAACTGCAACTTTTTTGAAGCTGAAGCTCTATGTGACTGTCCAAAAAAACAAAACATATGCAGCCATGTTTGGAGGTGTTTCTACAGCAATAATGCATTTGCAATAGCATCTTCCAGTTCCCACCAGGACTGCATGATTTCGTCTAGGTCAGCTATACCAAACTGCAAATCAGGAGAATCCTGGTATTTCCAGAATCTGTTGTAGAGCTCTGGTAAGGGATCTTAGTGCAGCATATATATATGCATATATATATATATGTAATTTTGCTGAAAGTGAGGAGACTGGCAAGTGTGTGCTGTAACAGTTAAGTATCACACAGAAAAGTGATGCTAATCTCAGATGGAAAGTTCAGTCTTCGCTGAACTCAAAATGAGTTTTTGACCATTTGAAAGTTTTCCTGTGCATACTTGTTTATTGCATGTGACATATGTGGACATGTAGTATGATTTCTCTATGGTGACCATTTACACATGCTTTTAGTTGAATGTGTTTATAATTTTAATGTGCAAGATGTTGTGTATGGAATGTATTTCATAGTTTTGGGTGAAATCTTTTCCTGGATGCCACTACTTACTGTCTCACCTAAATGAGAATCAAGACACTATCCCAAATAGGTTTGTGTAGATGGTGCAAAGTTTGCACGCCCTGCTGAAATAGAGGCTTGAACACAGAAAGCCACTGCATAGAATTCTCATGGCCCGTTTTGGCTGTTTAAATATAGCTTGATTAAAGGGAAAGAGAGTTGCTGATTAGTTATGCCACTATCAAAAGTTTTTGAAATAATACTTTAAGCTTTAATAAGGCTTTCAAGACTATCTAGTGATGATCCTTACCATAGCAATTTCACTCAAACTGGGTGGGTCGCTTCCTTCCCAAGGTATCATGCAATTAAGAGTAACTATCACTGAATGGTTTGGCTTGGAAGAGACCTCAAAGACCATCTAGTTCCAACCCCCCTGCCATGGGCATGGACACCCCCCACTCAAAGATGGGTGCTCAAAGCCCCATCCAACCTGGCCTTGAACACTTCCAAGGACGGAGCATCCACAACCTCTCTGGGCAACCTGTTCCAGTGCCTCACCACCTTCACAGGGAAGAATTTTTTTCAAATGTCTAATCTAAATCTACCCTCCTTCAGCTTAACTAGCTGAATTACTACTTACTCTGCTGTCTGGAGACTTAAAATAAAGGGAGAAGCTAGCTTCAACTAGCAGACAACTAACAATTCTTTTTTTAACCTCAAAATCAGAGGTTACCATACAAGCAGTACTTCAGTGACAAAACAGACCTGATTTCTAGTTTGGTAATAAGCTGAATTTTCCAACAGTAAATTGTAAAGCGAATATAGATTCTTATCCCTGCCACTTGGCAGCCAGGGGTGCTCTAGATGGACTGATGTTTTGCTGTTGAAGTTGATGCTTGCTGTCTGCATGGACCACATTAGTGGTGAGTTACTACATTAAGGTGCGGTAGAATTTGATACTGAGCGATTAAAAAAAAAACAAACAAAAACCAACCGTGCAAATGAACTAACTTTTCTGAGCTTGCTATTTGTAGTTTGGCTGTCAGTTCCCAAACCAGGAAGGGTTTTGCCTGACTCAAGTTGTCAGTGGACAGAAGAAAGAACTGATCAGTATAGATTCACCATGTGTTTTATCTCAACTTCTGGTAACAGCATCTGCTCTATGAACTTCTGAACACAACGAATTTGACATATAGTTAAACTAAATACACAAAACACTTTCATCCTTAGAGCTGTTCTTATTTGCTGTAAGCATATAAAAAGACTTAATATATTTTTAGACCATGGAGCTCTAGTTCTAACTCTGTCATATTCCTCCTTCCTTCTGCAAGTTATAGTGCAAGTTTATGTTCTTCCTCAGACTTCATTTTTATCATTGTAACATGAAGAAGGTTCCTGGACTCCTGACTGCTCTAAACCTCACTGAATCTCTTTTGGTTTGCTTATGGATTTGCTACTTGCTGGACTATGTTAATCCCAGAACCTCAGGGCACTTTAATTCTGCCAAAATGGGACAGAGCACTGTGTGGTTCCGTCTCTAGAGTAAAGCTGGTTTGGCATTGAGGAATATAATTTGCATTTAATCACAAGACCAAATGACCATAGACTTTTGTACAGAAATAGGCTTGAGAGTAAACTTCCAAGAACATGCATAAATGAGATGAGCATGATAGCAGTCAATCTGTGTAAAACTAAGATGAGCGCACAATGTGGTGTGCAGGCAGGAGACTCCCAATGTATTTGGTCAGAATTTGAAGGTGAACATGGAATTGCTAATTGGAACGCAGACCGCATTGGGAGGGGGGCTGAAGCCTGCTCCCTTGTGTTAATTCAGGTGACCAGTATGTATAAAATCAGAAACAGTGTAGTTTCAAGTACTTTTTTCTTCTAATGATATATGGCTAAACTGTATGCAAAAGTGTATTAATTTTTCCATTTCCTTCCCCTCTTTGTAGCACAAATTTTGACTACAGACCAAACTGGATCAGAGAAATTATCTGGGTTAAGACTAACAGCAAAAGTAAGCTAGTCTAAAACTGCATCAGAGTTAAAATTAATGGATGTTTATCTCTTACCATGGAAAAGAAAGAGGAGCATGTATGATAAAATTAGTCTCTATAGCACATCCAAAAACAGCTGCCAGTGACTGAAGGATAGCAAGCTGAAGTCCAGGATAGGAAGAAGCAACTGGGACTAAAATGTTTGTTGCCAGAGGACAGACTTATGCATGTATACCCTGACACCTGTTTTTAGTATAGGTTCATTCTCTGTAGGTGTATCTCTGAGCTTGATCATTCACGTATGTCTTAACTTTCTGACCAAGTTAAGCAAGATGAATCATGATCTTAGCATGGTTTTGAGCCTAATGTAAATTTATTTCAAATACTGCCACAGTATTCCTCTACTCTTCCCTATGTTAGCATCAGAACCATGTTGCTTCTAAGTGGCGTCAGCTGTGTGAGATTGGATGAGGACAAATAGGTGGGTTTTTTAACTTTGCTTTTTAGATGTCTTGGTGACCTGAGCAATTCACCATACTGCTTCACTATCACTAGTACTGACACAGGCATTGGTAAACTTAAATTATATGTGGGAGCAGAGGAAGATGCAGGTGTACTGTGGTGTAGCTTGCCTTATGCCATTCTGTGGAACTTCATTATTAAGATTTCAGATTAATTTACTGTTTTCAAGCTAATTTTCAGGGCAATAGCTAGATTATAGAGAAATCTAGCTTGGAAAAAAAACCCAAATTTTGAAAGATTTAAGTTGTCAAAGGATCATCTTTCGCAGAGGAAAAAGTACTGTTAAGCATATCAAGCTGGATGGGAAATGGTACAGTCAGTGAACTCTTGCAGTAATAAATCTGTCTTTTTTTTAGTTTGGCTAGAAAGAGGTTAATAAAGAGCATACAGAGAACAAGGGGAAAAAACATCACTTGACTTGGATAAATGGAAATCAAATGTCTACCACAAGGGCAAGAAAGCTGCTGTTACACAAGAGATTTTTCTATGGGCTTGTCCTGAGGGAAGGTCTGGCAGTAAGCTTACTTTACCTATCCTGAAGAAGATTTCCAAAGGCAATTTAACACACCAAAATATTTGAAGTGTTGGAACAGATTTTTCTCAATTAATGTCTCATTCCTTCTGAATGAGGCTGACTCCTTTTCTAGACAATAATAGGATAGATCTTTTACCTGGTGTCTTCAAGATTTAAATTCTATAAAACTACTGATCATGTCACTCACTTTTCTAGAGGGAAATGTTGAGTTTTTCTGTGCAACCAAATAGATGGTGAGTTAAAGAAATATTTCTCTGACTAGTGGTCAGACTTAGACTGGTGGTTGTAAAAGATTGGAGAGATGGGAAGGCTGGTCATGTACTCCTTTTGAGCCTGCTTACTGATAACATTTTCCATTTAACTTTGATAGACCATAGGACACTTTGTATTCTGTAAGAACTTACAGAATTAAGTAAAGGAGAGACTTTTCATTAAAAAAGGAAATAATGTAACAAGTTTTTAATTAAATTCAAGTGCTAAACAGCGTTTGGGTCTCATCGCTACCACCCTGTTGTCCTGTGGGTCTCTGCGATGACTTCCATTTTCTATTGTATATCAGGAAACTTCCTGCAGTATCTGCTTTTTTGTTGGGTGATCGCAGGGATGTTAGGATTTAAAAGGCTGAATAGCATACCTCTGCATAAAATCCTCTTGGCTTTTTTATATTTACCTGTTTTATCCAGGTAATATCAGCATAAAGTGTGATATTATATATATATATATAAAAGAATATATAATATATTCGACCCAGTCTATTGATAAACTAGATTAATTTATGCATTGCACTTTTGAAAAGTATTGCAACATTTCTTCTTTTTTAATTCCCTAATTAAAAATACTAAGGATGTGAATCAAACTTTTACCTATTTGATAGGTAAAAATCTCTCTATAGTATTTTCAGTATATAATGCCATTCTTTTTGGGGGGTTGTGGTGTACCACTTAGTAAAAACTTAATGTGAAGTTGAGAGTAAACGTGAGGTTGAATTTTTTTGGGTCTTACTGTCTTGACTCTGTATGTATTCCATTGACTTTTTTTCTAATATGGACATCCTTATGGAAATTCAAATACAGCAAGAGCTGAATACTAATGCTGTAAATGTGTTTTAAATGTTTCTTCAGAGAAACAGGAATAACAAATGTTGGTGTCTGTAAGATAGTAGGAAACATCAGTGTTTTGAATGAAGTTATCTTTTCCTGTAGTCATGTCAAAACAATGCAAATTCCAAATCAGTTCAATGACCTTGTACTTAATCAGTAAGCTGTCTAAAAAAGTATTACATTCATAAACATTTACCTTGTTTCCTTTTTCAGCAAGTCCTTTTTAAGTAAGGTCTCACTCATTTGCATTTCAATCCACATATTTAATGCCTTTTTGGGGTTCAGTACTTCTGGGTGGTGGTCTCTGTGTGTAGATGTAGATCTAGACTCGACTGAGTATACAGTCTTAAAATATCTGGAAACAAGCACCTCCTTCCACTTATTTCAGAAATACATCCCATTGTTGAATGACTCCATTGTAGCATCAGCTTTTCCTTTCAGTTGAGAGACAGAAGGAAAAGGGCACCTCATTTTAAATTCCCTACTGTCTTCTTTTTTTGCTTAGAACTGAGTTTACTGCATGCAACTCATCTCTTGGTAAATACAAGAAGACTAGCAAGAGGAGTGAACCTCTCTCTTTGGAATGAGGTGTATCCATGTCCTGTGTTATTTACTAATATAGGACTATATTGTAATTAAGATAAAAGTTTTGTACCATTATTGTGAACAACTGCTGGACAACAGTTGGAAGAGTTGCAAAATAAAATGGGAAGTTTGCCCTTTGAATGGTGACCCTGGTGGGGTATAAATTTCCACTTCCTCCTTTGTAGATGTGAAGGTAAGTAAGTGTTGGACAGTCCTTAAGGTTGTATGTGTCAGGTTTTCTTGAATTCTTATAGACAAATCTTACATAAGTTTGTTTACATTATTACAAATGAAGACTTTTCAAGGAATCCTTGCTTCCAGTCTTTTTCATAAAACTTAAACTGCAGTGGCAAGTTCGCAGTAAGATTACAGATTCTGGATGCTACATATATGTGTTGCAAAGGTTAATGTGACGTTCAGTCGTGACACTGCAGGACACATCTGCTTGAATGAGTTATTTACAAACTTATACAGACGTTATCCTTAACTCCAAGCATATGATTTTTTTGTGCTATTTCTTGGCAAGTTGCAGTGAAAAATCTTACTAACCAAACAAGTTTCTTTTTTGTTAGTTTAGCTTACTGGTACCAGCATTAAAGGTTTTAACTTAAGCCGTAAGAAAACATAGATCATTTTCTAAATGTTAAATTGACAACTGAAATGGAATCGTTGTGTAAAGAATAACGAACTGCGGCTGCAGGCTTTCCATTCAAAGATTCAGTGTTAGCAGACTTCTAGCAGTTCTTGTTAATGAAGAAATTCCCTGGTTAAAGCTATAATTAATTTTAGAACAGCTTAATCTAACACAGTTAGTGCATTTTGATTGCCCTAAAATGACAGAACTGACTGTTTTCATCAGCTGTACAATATCTGCATCTACAGAAGTAACTAGATGAAATTATAGAAGGTAGTGGAGCTTTCAGAGTCCTTCTAGCATCACACATTTCTTCACTAGAGCTCTCACAGCAGAGTAGTGCCAGTTGTACAAGGAGCCTTTCAGTTGTCAGATGGGATTCAGACTGAGAATCATCCCTGGCTTTTCTTGGGAAGGTGAGGAGAGAGAAGAGATGTAATGCTAACTTTATAGTGCATTAGTTGGAGCTGATAGTTCTGGATGACCTGTTTCTTTCTTTGGTACAGGCTCTTATCCCTGTGTTGACTGACATTACCAGTACAATTCAGTTGTCCAGTTGCAAGTTGCTAGTGGCATTTAAGAAGCATTAGTGTGCTCAGAATATCCGCGTGGCAGATGCAGAGGGAGAGCCACGCTCTGAGCTGGCTGCTGGATACCACATGCAATACTCAAGGGCATTTTGGGTTGTGCCCTAAATGGTATTCTCACTAGATGCCTATATGTAGGCACCAAATAAATCATCAGAAGTGATTGTGAAGAGATCATATACTTCCTAATGTAAATTAAGCATTTTTATACTTTCTTCTTTCACCGACTATCTTAGAAAAATCAGTTTTCCTCACATATAAGTCTTCAATTCTGAATCTGTTGTTTGTTCTTCCTCATAATCATGGTCTGGAACATGTTTACAATGGACAAAAAGATGAAAACTAAGTAAAAAGCTTTTATTGTATAAATCTTTTAAATAATATCTGAGGAAGTTGCACATACTAAAATAGATCTTACTGCAAATCCTGGACTGAGCTCTCTGTGTGCATTTAAAAACAGCTTTTTAACCTGGACTAATGGAAATAATTTATTGGGTATTCTGAGGTATCTGAAGTAAATGAGTAGTTTCTGAAACAACATAAAGTTTCCAGTGAACGAATACTTCTGTTGATAACCTTTCTTGTTCTCTTGGGACCTCTTCCAATGTAGTCTTCCCTCTGCCTCTACCTTTCCTTTTAAAATACGGGGGCGGGGGTTAATGTGAGGCTCTGCATTTTCCTAGCTGTGGATTTTAAAAATGCCTTGTCTGTCTGTACTAGGTTTTCTTGGAATACTGATCTACCTCCTGTTACCTGAAATGTTCAGGGGACGTTAGCAGTCCATAACTGAATGTTCGGGGGACGTTAGCAGTCCATAACTGACACTTCTCCTTTCCTCAGCTGCAGCAGACCTCATCGGGCACCTCAGAAGAACTGGAACGCCTGCCACTTTGGTGGCTATTTGAGCAACTTGCATGAGAATGGCTGTCCAGGCAGATCTTTTAAATGGGGAAAAGGGGGAAGAAAACAAAATAACCTGGCTGTTTGGAACCAACGTAAGGGTTTGATTGCCAGTTCTCAAAAGCATTGCTAGCTATCTGGCTGTGTGGTACCAGTCCAAGGAACACGTCTTGAGTCTGGTTTTGCATAGGGTAACTGCTAGCGCTCTGTTAAGTGCTGATGCTGGGTTTCTAAAATGAAACAAGGTGTTAATCCAATTATATACTGTATTTGTAGTGCTGGTGGTTATGTTACTTAGAGAATAAAATGTTGCTATCTTTATTCTTCCCAAATATTTGGAAGTCTGTTTGGAAGGGGGTTTTGATGCTTGGTGACACTTCTGTTTAAGCTGATACCTCGTTAGCTGGACTGCTAAAATAATGTTGAGGTATCAAAAGTTGTAATTTACAGGATTCTTAGAAAATGGCAGGCATAACTTTAGGTGTCCCAGATCCAAGGTAATTTTTTCCTCTACGAAATAAAACTTGTAACTCAGTTGAGGGTAATTCTGCAGCTGTGAACAGGAATGCTGGCTCAAATACAGAGGAGGGGAAAGAAAGGTTAATTCAGGCATTTTTTTGAGCATGTGTAGCATTCCAGTGGAGGCTCCTGGGTTGGAACCCTGCAAACTAACATCTGCTGTCTGTAAGCACGTAGTTCTTTCACCGACTTAAGGAAGGATTTTGATTGCGGTTGGAAAGCCAGGTATCTTTACAGGCACTTTTACAAAGGTGATGAGGACTAAAATGAAGGTTGGAGTTTCTTGGGATGGTTTTGGGCCTTGTGGTCCCCCTCAGTTCTGGTTGGAAATAAGAGATGGAATTCAGGGATCTCAAACATATTTAACACTAGGATAAGCCATCTTACATCATTAACCATTGTTTTTACATTTGAGCAGTGACCCTGGGGTGAAAGACTTCATGTCTAATTGCTGATTTTGAGTTGCCACAACTCTATTGTTATTTTGCTTGTTATCTTTGTTTCTCTGCCTTATTGGACTTTCTTTTGGAAACTAAGTATGAGGTAAATTCTTCTTTACTGAAGCTAAATGCATGTAAATAATTTCTCTTGTTACTGGTAATTTTTTTTTTTTAGTAGTATGGTATATCACAGATTCTTAAGAAGCAGATTTTTAAGCTCTTGTGCCATGATTATGTATAGTTTACAAAAAAAGAAAACCCTCTGCAGGAATCATTTACTACCTTTATAAAATAAAGCATTTTTAGAATTTAAAAAAAAACAAACAAAACCAAAACACACACAACAAACAATCTTCACTGTGACTAAATTAAACAGGTTGGTGGTTTGTAAAAAAAGTTATGCTTATTTCAAGAGTTTGAGGCTGTGAAACTAGAAATATTTCAAAAGCAAATTCCTTCATGACCTGTGTGTTAAGCTAGAGGTTTAAGTTTTTTCTTCTGAAACTGATAATATAACCTGAGTTATTTCAGATGTCTCCAAGAAGCTGTCTAGTGTATTAATCTTGAAACTTGATATGTTGAAGACTGAAGTTGTTTTTATTAAATTTTTTAACATCCTAGAAATAAATCTTTCTAAATGACAGTTTTTTGGAAATACTTATGAATTTTTCCAATGTGCTCTCATTCTTAACTACCTTATTCAGCCTATCATCAGAAATCTTTTTGAAGGTGTGTTGTAACATATAATACCAAGAGATTGCAGTAATCTGAGGATGACTATTACATATGATTACACTGTACCTGACTGTCAAATGTGTATTTATCTATTTAGGTTCAGACAAAGAAGGAAGAAACTTTGCAACCATCACTTAGTCAAAACATTCCAACTTTCTATTTTCCTCGAGGATGTCCTAAGGAAAAAGTGAATATAGATGCTGTGATTGCCAAAATTGAGAGAACTTTCTCTGAGTTTCCAAATGAGAGGGCAACGTTAGAAGATATGGGGAAGGTTGCAAAGGTGAGAACTTGTTGGCTGTTTGCTCTCAATACTGTACACCTATGGAAAGGAAACATGAGTTCTCTGTGTTTTGGGTTTTTTTGCATTATATGTTTTCATCTCCTACAAGGGAGTACCAGTAAGACGACATATTCAACATTGTTGGTAGCATAGTTGTGTGGAACTCTTTGCATTAACTATGTCTGAAATGGCCCTACATTTTGCTTACAAAAAGAAACAAACATTAAACCAAAACTTAAACTGTTATTTTTATTTGCATAAGCAACCAAATACTGAAGGGCACACTGTATGTTTTTCTGTGTTCTGTATTGACCAAAAGCACTGCTAATATACATTTTGTTTTCAGGCATCCACATGGAGTTTTTCTCATTTGGCAGTGTCATGAGCCTACATTGCAAAGACATTGAAAGACAGAGATTATAACTTGAGATTATAGCCCGCTAGTCATTACTGAATAGCTAATTTAGAGTTACAGCAGAATGACAAAATACTGAGCTTAGAAAGCGGCAAATATTTTTAACTTCTGTGTAACAGACAAACTACTTAAACTTAATTTTCTATTTTATTATATTGAATCAAATGCCTGAAATGTTATCACTCCAAGTCATGGTCTTGGTCGTGAGTGTCAGGTTCTCATCCCTGTTCCTGTCACTTTGCATTTAAAGTCCAGGGTCTAGAAAATAGAAATAAAGACTTTTCACAAGAGCAGGACTGGGGGTTCCAAAACTCCTTGTTTGCCTTGCCAGAAATGTATAACTGCTCAGCTGAATGATAGAGTTCCTGCCTTCCACAGCTCCTTTCCACAGAGAAGCGGGAAGAGGTAGAAGAGACCCTTCCGTCTCAGCAAGAAAGGTGGAAGAGTCCAGCCATCCACCATTTGGTGATGAAAGGCACCCTTCTGAAGTGTAGGGAAAAGCTTCCTGGACTAAAGACAGTATTCATCAAACCTATTTTTTCTTATTTTTTAAAGTACTTGTTAAACTACTGCATGAGAAGTAACTGTCCTTTTGCTCCAGTGACCTTATACATCTTGCAGTATTCACAATCTTATTTGAGATCCACATGAAATTCTCAGAGGTGCCGGCATGTCTGATGACTCGAACTCACAGTCAGTTTTAGGGAGAGAGGAGTAATTAGCTGTTAGGGCTGAGGAACCTTGCAGCAGACACAGAAGCAGCGCTGTAGCTGGGAAGCAAGATCTTGCTGCTCAGGGCAGGCTGGCCTGCTACTTATAATTGGATAGATGATGTGCATCCTCTAAGCCAGACAAATGTAAATTTGCTCGAGTTCGGAAGCTGTGTAGCTGTTTGTGCTGTCTTGAGCTCAGCTTAAAGACATCCAGCCCTGTACTGGAGTTTACTAAGATGGACTCTGTTCAGCTGCTTGAAGCATGGACAGAGCATCTATTAGGAATGCGGCAAGTTGCCCTATGTTTTCTTTTCACTTTTGGATTTCAGCCTAAAGCAGTTGCCTAAAATTAATTATTTTGGAAGGTGCACTTGGTTTCAGACACAGTTTAAAATAATCTATGCCTTAATGTTTTCTTCTTAACACTTGTAAAATTTAATCTTTGTAAGATTTATAAATGAGGGAGTAACCCTCATAGATAAGCAATCAGCGAACTGACTTGATATAAACTTAAATTCTAGGCTTGTGAATGCCCACTTTACTGGAAAGGTCCTTTGTTTTATTGTGCTGGAGGTGAACGAACAGGATACGTGTCAGTTCATAAATTCGTTGCAATGTGGAGGAAGTAAGTAGATTATTTTTTAAAGTACTACGTTTTTTTAATTGAAAAGTGATATTTTAAGCTCTGAATGAGATCCAGTCTGTAAAGAGGAATAAAACACTTTGCCATAATCAACCATTGACAGCAAACTTGTGCCTGTGAAAATGTAAATAAATCATCACTTTAACATAAATAAACAAATCTTTATTTACAGTCTCTATAGATTTTTTAAAATACTTGGTAAATGACTGACTGTTTATGGGGAAAGTGCAAACCATGGCCCTCACTTGTAGATGCCAGTTCTGGACAAAATGCTTTTTCTTTCTAGTTCTCTTTCCAGTTCTAACTTAAAAATGTCCTTTCATGTAATCAATTACATAGTGTACCCACTTTCTTTAATGTAAATGTATGAGACAGTACTGCTTTGATAAGTTCACTTGGAGTGTACTTTGACATTGGTAATTAGCTTTTGCATTAAATGTTCTGGTTGCAGTTTTGTAGGCTGTGCTCTAGGGTGCCTGTACAAGGTAGCATGAGCAATTTTCTGTGTAGAGTATGAAATGGAAATATTTATATTTCAGAATACTTCAGACCTGCTATGATGATGCTGCAAAGTTTGTTCATCTTCTAATGAACCCTGGATGCAACTACTTGGTGCAAGAAGACTTCATTCCTTTTTTACAAGTAAATTGCAACTGAAACTAATTGTGGAAACACAAAATGAAAGCTGGCAAAGCCTTGAATTTTTTAAGCTAAACATACTTTTTCATGGTCTTCATTAAAGTTGATTGATAATATTCAGTGTAACTCACTGAGATGCTAGTGAGTGACTTCTTTTACAGTTTATCATTTTGTATAAGATGAGATCTTTTTTAAGAGCTACAGTAAGGTGCACGGATTTAAAATTGTTTGCAGGAATAGCACATGTGTCAGAATCTTTATAGTTTAGAAGGGCAGTTGAAGTTACATAAGTCAAGGAGGCCCTTTGGAGGGCAAAGTAGTGCATGAATTCAAGACCTAATACAGTTTCTCTCAAAGATCAGCAAACATGTTTACTAATGAATTAATAAAACCTAAATTGGCTTTTACTGAATCATAGTCAGCCACAGGATTACAAGCTACAACGGTTAGCAGTGTTCAAAATCTTCAGCCCATCTAAAATATAGGAAAGCTTTTGTTTATCTGGCTTCTTTAGAAGGTAATTTTATATTTAAAAATAAAAGTCAGTGGTGCTATTTACATGAAGCATGTTGTAAATGAAGTTACTGCTAATGATCGTGGTACTTACTTTGAACTCTCGGTTAAGGAAGCAGATGTGCTATTCTGTGCTAATTGTTTCATATAGTCACTAATGAATACTGTTTGGGATATTGTCATTCCTTTTGTGTAGGATGTGGTGAATAGTCATCCTGGCCTATCATTTTTAAAAGAAGCATCTGAATTTCATTCTCGGTACATTACCACAGTAAGTGACTTGTATTTGGAAAAGCTATTTTTGTTATACTAAGTAGGAGAATCAAAATTAAGATTAGTCAATATGTATAAGCATCTCTGTCCCTTGAGAGAAGTTGAGCATGCTGTCAGTCTTCATTTCTACATAACTGGAAATCTTGTGAAGAAAGACTCAATTTCTTAAGCATCAGAATTTTTCTTAACATTTCTAAGAAATTGGTGAACCTAATACTAGTAAGAGAAACACTGATTTGTAATAGCGTAGAATAAGTTAATGAATGTTGAATGAAGAGCAGACTGTTATCTTAAACATTTGGGTATGGCTATAGACTACTCATTAGAATCTTGACCTTACTCTGGGTTTAAGTGGAATTTTGAATGAAAGGTCTAAATGTGATTATGTTCAGTATTAAGTAAAAATAATGGTAATATTGAAGCTGCTTCCCACTTTCCTCTCTGGGAATTTTTCTTTCTAAGCAGGTTTTAAACATGAAAAGTTCCATTTCTCTCTTCCTAGGGTCATGTGACAGAAGTATTCTTTCTGTACCCAAGCAAAAAAAATCAGCGACACTACATTTTTCTCAACTGTGGACTAGACAGCCAATTCCACTGAAGTGTCAAAAGATTAAAATTCTTCAAAATATTTGGTTCACTTTCTTTTTGCATATGAAAAATAACTTAATGAATATTCTCCAACAAAGATGATCGACTCTGCATGTGTTATCCGGCTTGTAGTATGACCCAGACCAAAACCATGGAAGCTCTTCTAAAAGTATTTGGTTTTGGTTCCTCATATACTTTTTAGAGTGGCAGCCTGCCTAGTATGTCCTGTTGTATTAGATTTTCCTTCTTGCTATAATGATTACATGAGCTCCCAGAACTTTCTTGTCAGATGAGACTGAAGGAAATGTTCTGCCTGTGAGTAGTTTGTTTCTTAATGGATTCGGGGTTGTATCAAAGCCTGCTCTGCTTAAAATTGTGAAAGCTGTCCTGAAGGACTGTAGGAGGGAAAAGTAACTGCCATTTGCAGTTACTTTGGAGGAACAGCTTATTTGAGTAGGCCTGAGTCTGGCAATAATGAATAAATTAGTCCTAGCAGTACTTTACTAACAAAACTTAGTGTAGTATTCAACAGAGATCACTGTTTAATCAAAAAAACCCAAACTAAACCAGTATTGCTATGAATATAGCAACAATATTTGGAATGCTATTCTGCAGATCAAGAAATGGCAGGAGAACTTTCTGCCCCTTCTTGTCTTATCTTAAGATGGAGTAACTGTTGCCCAGTATACTCTTCTGAAATTGTCCTGCAAGTTGTTACTAATAAAAGTAGATTATTTTCTCTGAGATTAAATAAAGCATTTCGTGCCTTAGCTTCACCTTGCTACATGAAGCTTTATCTAAAGGATTTTAAGCATTGCAGTTAAGACTTAAAGTCTGTTCATGCTAACTTCCAGTTACAAGTGATCCATTTTTCTGCTGTGTTTGTAAATACATGCATACATATATGTGTGTGTATGCATACATACATTACATACATCACTTTAGTGAAGCAGGTGTCTTGTGAATGCTGTTCAATCATGGAAGCAATCAGTTCTGTCAGGCTGTAGTACAGCTTGGTTGGTCAGTCCGGGGGAAAGGTTAGGTAAAATATATTAAAAACATTTGCCCTTACAAATGAGATATATGCATAACATAATTGCAGATTAAATGTAGTATCTGAAGTAGGAATTCTTGAAACCCTAATCTCTGTATTTCACTATTTCCTCTCTTCTGACAAACCACTGTGTAGCATAGTAAGGGAGACAATTCTCTGACAATTTGCTTATACTCTGCTTTGATTCACTTTAGAAAACTGTTTCTTAAGCCTGTTCCCAGTTGTCTTTAGCAAACATTCAATTTTGTTTTTATTTTTAGACCAGTTAAATGTATAACAGATGAGATAATGACATGCAGATGGATTGAGTTGCAAAGCTAAGGCAAAACCTTTTTAGAAAAAATTGCTTTGTAGTATAAGCCAAAAACGGGCCTTCCCTAAACTCCCAATTAGAATTGAGCTAATTAGGTTTCAGAAGTAGGCTAGTCTATTCTCCTTTCTGGGTTTATTGAACCAGCTGGTTTTGCTCAAAGAGCTGCAGAGCTTGCTGCATGCTACAGTTTAAGCTTTAGTTTGAAACTTTATGAATAAATTACTCTTCTATTTGTAATTTAGAAATTATCGGTTTGTTTAAACTATTGATTTAATGCAATTAAAGTCTGAAGTGACAAAAAATAATAAAGTCTTTAGTTGGGAAGAGATTTTCTTTGTTGGAAAAGAGATTTATTTTTTTTAGCTAGTTACTACTGTGTCTCAAATGAAAAGTTAAATGTGCAATATTTAGTCTTGCTGATTAGCAGGTATAAGTAATCTCCAGTTAAGCAGTTATAATTCATAATATGTTTAGATTTTTTTTGTCTGCTTGAAACGTATATCCAGTTGACTTAAATCAAACTGAGGTGAATACTGAATTCATTGAAGAAACAGAAAAAACCCATATTTTAAAGTCTTATGTTTGTAAACTAAAACTAAGCAAATTATGCTGAGTGCATGGGTTTACCAAAATAATGTACATATGAAAATGATTTAAACAAAAGTATTGGATACTTGGCTGAATGAATTTTGTTTCTGGTTCTGATATCAGTCGTGGCACAAGAGCTAGTCATATTTCTTGCATAGATTTTTTTGTTGTTCTTCAGTTAGAAAACATTTATATACTTCTTTTAGTACTACAGATAAGTTTGTGGGGGTTTAAGTAGTGTTAAATAGAATAAAATTAAATGGGTGAAAAAAACTATTCTCTCCACCTGCAGGAAGTATTTCTGTCAAATGTTGATTTGTTGTATTTGCAGACTTTAGAAGTAGTGGTGTTCCCCTGTACAGTGATCTTTTAACAGTCCCCATTCTATTTCTACAATTTCATTTATGAAGTAAAATATTCTTGTAGTAAATACACGTCTTAAAATCTGAAGTAATGAGATATTTTAATAGGTTCATTAGATAATATCCTGTAGATCTGTAAGACTGAGAGGTAATGAAATTATCAATAGACATATTCTGGGTAGCATACAAGTATTCTGCAACTTTACTGTGGGAGAGATGGGTACTGCAGCATTGAAATAAGACTTATCAAAGTGAGCTTAGATGTAGATTTAGAAATTATTTGGTAATATGATGTATAAGAGAAGCATCAACCTGCTAGGTAATGAGAAGAATAGAAGTAGGGGACAGATAGAGTTCCATAATGCAGCTGAACTAAGACTTATCTTTGACAGATGTTTGGGAGGTTATTTAGTTAGCATACCTAATATGACCTTTTTTTTTTTTTTTTTTTTTCCTTGCAGGTTATACAGAGAATATTTTATACAGTAAATAGGTCCTGGTCTGGGAAAATAACTTGTAACGAGCTCAGGAAGAGCAACTTTTTGCAGGTATATAATATCTAAAATTTTGCAAGACAGATGTTCCTACAACTTTAAAAACTGTATTAACTACATGCTTAAGGGAGTAACATAAGTAGCATTTCTTCTTTTTCCAAAACCGGTGAAGACTCAATTGCATTAATTCTCATACACTAGAATATGTTTAAATGCCATCTTTTATCTAGAGATGTATAAATATATATGTGAGTAGCAGAAGTCTGGCTGATCTTATTCTTCTGTGGACACGTTAGTGTTTTTCTGTGTTCAGTCTTTGCTGTCATGCTGCATGGTGTGCACTGCCTCTGAAGATAAAAATTGCTCCACTGAAACAGCATTAGACATTAACTTGGTTATAAGAACTCAGATCATTCAACATACATCTTACAAATTCTTTAATGTGTTCTATTTATCCTTCTGATAATAGAATGTCGCATTATTGGAAGAGGAAGCTGATATTAACCAGCTGACAGACTACTTCTCATACGAACATTTTTATGTTATCTATTGCAAATTTTGGGAGCTGGATACAGACCACGACCTCTATATTGATCGGAAGGATTTAGCTCGACATAATGATCATGGTATGACAAATGAAGCACCTTTGTTTACATGTACTAAATGACCTGTAAACTTTAACTGAGGAAGTGGTTAACTGCCAAGGCCAGTGTTCATGAGTCTGTTGGTATAACTGATCCTGCTGACTCAGTGAAATAAAGCAGGACAAGTCATCTATGATGCTGCTTTGTGTCTAGCAATACCAAATTTGAGGAAAACTCTGAATTTGAATTCTGATCTTGGCCAAACAGCAGAAGAGAGTATAAATTTGTAAATGTGTAGGCTTGATCTAAAAAATCATTTCAGTCTTGGTATTTTATAAATGGCTGCATTTGCTGGGTTTGGGTTGTGACCTTGGAAGCAATCCATTTTACTGGTATTATTCAAGTAGCATGGTTCTCTTAGCAAGGTATGGAAAGAGTAGAAAAAGGCAAACATACATTCAGGTACTTTGCTTATTTTAAAGTTTTGTTACCTCAGCTGCAGTATGTCTTGTTTTAATGCTATTTAGCAGCTTTACATTTTCTGCATTCACATTGTACAACAACTGTGATTCTGTAGTCTTGCACACTTGTAGCTCTTTTAAATGTTCTTGTAGCTTGTATGGAACTGTTGGGGTTTTTTTTGGATGCTTTGTGTCCATTGTCATCTTAAAAGTATTCCCTTCAGGACTGGAAAGCTTACTTAGCACAAAGTGATTATGGAATGTTATCCCACATTAAAAAAGCATAAGCACAATTCTGACTGATTCCTTCTGAAAACTTGCCTACTGAAGTCTGACTACACTTTAGGACCCTGAGGAAGGAAAGCTTCTTTCATTTGAGAGGTTGCTCTACTGAGTTAGTACACTATAGAAAAGGAAGAACAACTTAAGTGTCACTTGCAATTTAGTTTTGCATCCTTTAAACCATGGAATATTGGTTAAAGCTTAACAGCTGCTGCTTAATGAGAACTAGACTAAATAAGAGCATAAAATTAATATGATAACTTTAGTCTTAAACTTCTTTTCTGTTTGCATGTCAAAATTAGGTACTCTGGTTTCATCATTCCCTTCCTTTTGTATTGTCACTGGTCTAAAATTAGGCTAGATCAAACACTTCAATGTAGTAAGAAAAATATTAAAATATGTAGCTGTTGTTGAGAAGGTTGAACAACTTCAGTGTTTCAAAAGTAAATAAGAAGCAGCACATATCTGAAACCAATTGGCTATCCTACAGTTCTGGGGATAAATATTAAGTAGGGACCAGTGTCCTTACTATAGAATAATACAGTGACAGCATCCCCATAAATATATAAATCAGACGAACTGTTTGAATGGTTAACCACCTGCTTGAATTATTAGTATTTCTGCAGTGTTGAAAAAATTTCAGAGCTAGACTAATGAGAAGTAATTCTGTTTCTGTGAGAATATTATCATGTGCTGCTTTGAGTAACATCCACAAATTCTTCAGGGTAAATTGAGTATCCTTTACAGAGGTAGTGCTCAGTTAAGACATGTCTCTAAAATCCATGAAATGGTTTCAAAATAGAAGCACGGATCAGAACCGTGTTGGAAATAGACCCATGTCAGAAGCAGTTAGGTATGCTCATTATGTATTAATGTGCCAATTCTGTTTTGGCTCTTTGCCAAAGTCAAGGTCATATAAAATGTAATGGCACTTGAAAACATGATTTATTTGTCAAATAACTGGTAAATAATATCTTATTAATCAGCTAATTTTATTACTTTTATTAGACTACCATTTCTGCATCAAGTCTGAATTCAAAGCTGGTTGGTTCTAGCTTTGCTTTGGAGACTTTGTGTTAAGTGATCCTCTCCAAGAGGACTCAAAGGGATTAATGAGCACTACACTTGATCTTTCTCACAGATGTGTATGTGTAAGAGGTTTCCAGTAAACTCTTCAACTAGACAATACAATGCAAAGCAAAAATAACTTGTATATAACTGATACTATTTTAAACCTTTTTTCACAGCAATTTCAAATAGGATGATAGAGCGAATCTTCTCAGGAGCAGTTACAAGGTACTTATTTTGTATGCGGATCTAAATCCAATTTAATATTTGTTTGTTAAATTGTGTAACATTTCCAGGAAAAAAAAAATGTAACAGTCAATTTCAAGATTTAGTATTGTAGTTCAAACTGTAGTAGTGCTCTTGGAAGCTTTGGCTCAGTCCAACTCTTTACTCTCCTATGTTTACTCGTGTGAACACTTGCCATTGGATATTGTATGGTTTAACAGGGATGGGAACGAGGAAGGGAAGAAATGTTGGCACTGCTGTTTTTCTATCCCTCAAACCTGTAAAATTTTCAAAGGGAGTTCAGATTTTCATTACTACTTGTAAAATTAATGCTTATTGCATCAACAAATTTACAGAAATGCCTCCAATTGAGTTAATTCACATTGTTAATGTCATTCTTCATTGTTCCCACTTGGATTGACTTCCTGTTGTGTATTTATGGCATTTTACTAATTTTTGAAACACTTTGCTAGCACAATATCTGCATCTAGAAAACAACTGACAAACAGAAATAGCAAAAGCTGAAATCAGTGAAATGACGCTTGGCAGGCATATGTCTAGCGCTTATTCCTTTATGTGAGTGTTTTGGGCAAGACAAAACATATACCATATTTTTCTAGACATCTTGAGGATAAAACAGCAAAAAATTGATTTTAGGAATGAAAGGTAATATGTCTAGCAACTGCCTACCTGACTTTTACTAGAAAGGTTGACCGTATGTCTTCAGAATGTATTTGGATGCTGTGTTCTGTTGTATGAGAGTAGAAACAGACAATTATGTTCTTGCCATGAACACTTCCTGAATGTTTTTATTTCATTTTTATCTTCATAATTCTATTCCAACACTTTTAGCTAGTGGAGTTCTGTACAACTCTTAAGTTCTCATCACTTCTACCTGAATAGAAATTCTAGAAGCATGTTTATTTGTATGTAACTTTTTTTTTTTTCTTAAATGAATTGAGATATCTATTCTGTTAACAATTAAGCAGCAGTATTGCTGCCCAGGAAGGAAAGCTGTAACTCCTTCTGCACAGAGGACTACCCTCCTCTTCCAGCTGCTACCTTCCTCTTTAAATACCCATTGCAGCAGAAACGGAACAGCACACAAGTTCTTGGCTGTGACAAGTCACCTTAGGAACACTGCATCTTTTAGGAGATTAAACAAACAGTTAATAGCATTAAGGAAAATAATCCTTAATTTTGGTTAGTAAAAGCTAGGTGTTTTAAAATAAATTTTCTATCTTTTTCCTCGTGGGTCTTCAAGAGGTAGAAAAGCACAAAAAGATGGAAAAATTAGCTATGCTGATTTTGTCTGGTTCTTGATATCTGAAGAGGACAAGAAGACACCAACTAGGTAAGAATGAATTTATATTTTCACAGAAATAAAGACTGACTTTATTGGTTTTCCATTCTTTAAATAGGACCCGCTGATGCTCAGCTGGAACTGTGCTGGAAGAAGTTAAATGATAAAAACATGAGTGGAAAACCAGCCCAGCTTGTTGCATTGTTCTTATTTGTCAGTGTCTCCTGTTGTTGCTGCTGTAAAAGTCTATTTTAATGACTTTTCAGAGTTAACTAAATGTTATTGTTTTATATGCTGTGTGTGCCCTGCTTACAGGGTCATAGATAAAGAAAATTATAGTTGTTTCATGATGCCAGTGACTTTGGGAAACTGTACAGCTAGCAGTAGCTGTAGGGTATTGATAAGAAACCTATTGTGTGGCATGTCACTGGCTTGTTCGATATGAAAAAAGGAACTTGGGTTTTGACACACAAATCAATTTTTCATTGGCTCCCTTGAGCTTTTATGTAAAGCCACATGTTTTGATTCTCTCCTCCCTCCCTCACAATTAGCAAGCGTGTTTTCAAATGCAATGCTGTATGGCATGGCAAATACCACAAACTGTTACCACAGTAGGTGGTGGTGGTTATTGACTTTCTATGGCATTATGGAATGCAGTCTGAAGTCTAGTTTTGCATCTGTAAGTAGCATAGCCTTTAAAACAGGTAACACAAATTCCTGAAATCCTGTATTAAGGTTGTGTAAACAGTTCTTTGCTATTAATTACCAAATTCCAGCATTGAATACTGGTTTCGCTGCATGGATCTCGATGGGGATGGCGCTTTGTCTATGTATGAATTGGAGTATTTTTATGAAGAACAGTGCCAAAAATTAGATAACATGGCCATAGAACCTTTGCCTTTTGAAGACTGTTTGTGCCAGATGCTGGATCTTGTGAAGCCACAATATGAAGGTAATAAAATCTTTTTCTATCTGTAACTTCTGTTTCTCTGGATTAGGAGTTAGTGCACCCTTAAGAGCACTCAGTTGGACATAGAAAGAATATGCATTTAGGTTGTCTCAAAAGTCTGTTAGAGCTTATTAATCGAATGGTCTTCCAAGGGCAGGCAGGCATTCACGTTCATACTAAAATTTAATATGCTGCTTTAAACTTCCTTGTAGGTTTTTGTTTTGGGCTTGCAGCCATGTTTAGTGTTAAATGAAATTCTGTCACTATCTGGCTGAGGTGATGCCCCCAAGAAAAGCTCTTGACTGTTCTGTTCACCTGCCTCTTACCTGTTCCAGTACTCATTTAACTGACATTTCTTTAGAGGGGACAGTTTCTAAACAGCGTTTGTCTCCATAAATCAGTAATTATTTATTTTAGGTTAGAAGCTTATGCTGTCCTTTGGAAATTCATGACAAGGGGCTTTAAAATAACAGAATATTAAACTGTTCTTAGTTTTTGGATATTTTGTACATTAATTTGAACCTTCATAGACCTGCATCCTACCTTCCTGCATTTGACTTACATGATCGCTAGCTGATGAAACTTGAGTTTACATTTTACGTCGGAAAACAACTTGTGAAGTGAGGATGATGTTTGCTTCATGCTTGCCCTTCTGTGGTGCTCACTACTAAAAATATTTTTGCATGCCTTAGTAAACATATTACTGTGGTGTGGAAGAGTGGTAGCTTTCATGTTCATGGCCTCTACCTCTGTGCCATTTCTGACGTTTGTCTCACTGGTTGATTAAAACTGTTGCATCCATGACAGATTAGTCTTCAGGGATTTGTTGAACTCAACACAATGAAGGTCAATCTGTATCTAAACTTCATGTCTCAGTAGTTGACCACAGTTAGCACTAATAACCCTTATTATGGCTATACTTTTTAATGTGAATTTCAGTGTGTAAAAGGACTTGGCCTACAGTCTGGTTGCTATTATTGTACAGACTTTGCATTGCAAGAAATTTAGAACTTGCTTATTGGCTCTTGAAGTGTTTGATAGGAATAGCAACCTCTATTGCATACACTAATGTTCGCTATTTTTATGGTAAAAGAAAATTGTTGACCATCCTATTTAATGCTTTTGTTTAGCAAATGTGGTGTTGTGCTAGTACTTCATGTTTAGATACTTCGAGAATTTCAAGTGTCACTTTAGTTGAGTAAGACGGTGGTTCTTTTTACTGTCTATAAAACTATGGTTAGAGAATCAATAAATAGTCTTGCTTATTGCCCACCTTCTAGTAATAAGAATATTTAAATTATAAGAAACTATTTTAAAAGGCAGTTGTCTTTTTTAGAGACATGATTTTTTTTGCATGCTGAGGGTCTTGAAATAGCTCAAAACCAGAACTCAAAGCTTCATATTCGTATTTAAACCAAGTTAATATGAATTTTCTGGTGAAAACACACTTCTAATGGCAAATTAAAAAAAATTGTAAATTAAAAAAAGTGTTAAGTATGTTTTAGCTGGAAGCTCAATCCTAGGTATCACTGGAATGAGGTGTTAGACCAACATGGGGAGTGGAAGCATTTAAGACGAGGTCAAATAAGCTCCAAGGAAAGCATTTATGTTACATAGCCTACGACAGCCTCCCAAACTTAGAGGTTCCCTTCCAGTCTTGTACACTATGCTTCTGAAAGGCAGACGCTTTCAATGTTTCTGTTCTGCATTTTAAATGAAACAAGATTGATGTATCTGTTCTATGTCATGAAGGTGGTTGTGTTCCACAGCCTCCTTTTATCAAGACAAAAGTTATTTAGGGCAATGAAAATGAAAGCCAATTGTGAAGGTTGATGTTTTTTTTTTTTATAAAAACTGAGTGAGATTTGAAAGATGGATTAAGATAAAAATTCTTCTGTCACTTTCCTATACCAAAACTAGCGGCATAAAATGACATTTCACTTGGTAGATTTGAAACAAAAGAAGGCACTGTCATTCATTTCTGGCTACATTGTGATACAATTTGCTAGTGGATGTTCTGTGTACCAAAAAGCAAAGTCTTTAATTTGTGGAGACCTGAATTTAGTTATTTCAATGTCATTTTTTGGTTAGTCTTTCAGAGCCAACATAGGCATCTACATGAGTGTTAGGTGTCTAAGCTCCCATTGCAATAAATGGAAACTGGAGAGCAAATCAACGAACCAAATATAGGTGTCTAACTTAAATTGGGAGCTTATATAACTAGAACTCAAATCAGTTGCTTGGTTGTGGAGAGCTGCTGCCACTTGAGATGGCCCAATGCATCAGACATCTGTGTGGGTCTGACAGATATGACACAGGTGCCATGAGGGTTTTGTGTCGTTCTGGAGCATCAGCTGTAAACCAGGCAGAATACACTAAGGCACTTCAGATGGCGACAGACAACAGGCGTGGCAACCATTTCCAAATGGGGTCCTTATTTTGCTTCCCTCCGATGTCCTTGAGTTACACCTTGTTAGAGGCTGGGGCAGTATGCTGAGGAAATACTGTCCTGAGTCTGGCTCGTCTTGAACTCTTCCGTAACACCTGCAGTTAGCTCCTCTTTGGTAACAGAAGACTGGCCAGATTTAAGGTGAATCAATGTAAGGAAGTTTCCTTGTATGTCTGGTGTCTTTCAGTCTTTCTGCCAAAGCTTAATATTCAGCTTTGAAATAAGGTGACATTTCTGACAATCTGACAAATACTTCTACCTCTTAAGGAATCCATTGATTTGTCTTTAAAGTATCACTTTATATAAACAAACAACACCTCTGAGCATTTAGCTTTCCTCTCAAGCAGTAAATATTGATCAGACTGGACAAGTGTGGCAGACCAGTCTGTAGGAAAAATTCATGTGTATGAAGCATAGTCACACACTGTCATCTCTGTCATACAATTTTTTTTCTTTCTTTTCAAGTCAGGGAAGAGAAAGGGCTACTGCTAGAGGAGATTCCTACCTGCCACCCAAGCACTTCTTGGGAAGGAATGGCTGGCTCGCTGGAGACTTCTGTCTCTTAAGGAAGCTTAGGCAACTAGCTTAAATGACTTTGACTAGCTAATTGAGGCAGGCTGCATCTCACTCCAACATTTTGAAGGACAGTAGGATGACAGCTAAAGCAAGTAACAAATCTGAAACTTATTTAAAAGTTTTGTCCACTTTGAAGGACACTTCTCTAGGTGTGTATTTCATCTGTTCACTTCTGTCCCATTGCATTGAGCATCAGTGACATGTTCTTGGGCATAATGATGACTTAACTTTTGAATAACATTCCTCTTTTCTGGGAGAAAGGATAATTTCAGCTCTAAATATCTTTTACTCTTATTTACAGGAAAAATTACTCTGCATGATTTAAAGCGATGTAAGTTGACAAATGTGTTTTTTGATACTTTTTTCAACATTGAAAAATACCTTGACCATGAACAGAAGGATCAGTTTTCTATGCTGCGGGTGAGTATGAAGCTTTAAAAGCCTTTAGTGATGTGCTTAACAATTAATACTTCTTTGTATAACTTGCCATGTGATTGTTTAGGATGGTGAAGGTGACAGCCAAGAGGTCTCTGACTGGGAGAAATATGCTGCTGAAGAGTATGATATCTTGGTAGCAGAAGAGGCAGCAAGTGACCAGTGGAATGACGGGTAAGAATGTACCAGGAGACTTGGTGCGAATCCGCTCCACTAACGTAGAGCCTCACAATCACTGTCATCCTTGATGCTATTTTTGTACAAGGTTGCTCTTCGTCACGCTTAGCCATGTGCTCAAGTGAGGGAGGAAGAACCTTGTTTGTATTTCAAATTAGATATTCCTTGGCAGTTTGTGATTGCATTGGTTTTGTCAAAGAAAAGGTCCTACTTCAAATTTTAGGAGGACAGAAGATTTGAAAAAGCTTCAACTCTTGCAAAACAAAACATTAATTTTTGTAGCTTGTTAAATGAAGGAAAAGCTTCATTGAGGGCTTTTGGGAGGAAAAATTCTCACTTCTGAACTCAATTATTTCAGCTTAGAAATATTTTCTCACAGTTCTGTAAGAGGAAATAAGATGATAAATCTTGCTGTTTTGAAAGCACTCCTTTACTTTTGCTGTGTAGCTTCCAGAACCTCTCAGAATCCAAAGTCCTGAATCTGCTACTCATTGTTTTCATTATTTAAAAAGACAGGGAAAATAAGTACAAACTTAACTTGTTTTAGGCCTTAAGATGGTGAATCAACGTAGAGAAAACATTTTCCTGCATTTCCTTCATCAGTATTCCATTTTCAGATGTCTCTGATTCTTGCCAGGTGTTTAGAGAATGACGGTTTGATATTTAAGAGACTGCTTTAAAACCTGAGAAAGCAAAATCCTCTGAACATGTGGATTTCAGGAAACTCTAAAAGAAAGCACATGAGGACAGAAAGAGGGGAGCGAGAGAATTGTTATCACCCAGCACTTCAGCATTAAGGGGGATCATACTCTTAACTCTTCATGGAATCCTCCACTAGAATTGGTTAATATTACAGAATTAACAAGCCAAAAAATGACTGAAGCTTTATTGTACTGTGAGTTAGGCACTATTAAACCTTCAGTGTTTATTTTACTTGATCTCTTAAGGTCATAGGCTTCGTTTGGGGAAGGTACAGAATAGGTATGTACACTTTTGACAATTGTTTGAGACACTGTGATGCCAAGTATAATAGCTTAAATATGATGGATCAGAGGAAAGAGCCGTTTCTGTGGTCTTGCTGGCTGTGAAACATTACTTTTTTATAACTCAGCTGACAAAACTAGTGGGCTTCCTATAAACCAATGAAGGATTCAGATTTTTGGCCCTCTGTTTTAGAATGCCCTTATAAAATTAACATGTTTAAAGCATTAGGAGTCTTTTTTTTTTTTAAGTTACTGGTGGACTTAGGCCACTCCTGACAGGATCAGACCAGCCCCTGCAGTGTCTGCCATCATCTCAGTGCCTGTCAGAGGGGACCCCTCAATGTATCACAGTAAATCAGTGCATCACCTGGTCAACCTGAGAGCCCAGGCTTGACAGGAATGAATAATAGCATTTAGGAGACTTGAGGTGCTGTTAAATCTTAACTAGAACCACTTCCTCAAATGTTTTACACCTTTGCTGGTTTAGCCTTATTTTTTCTCTCTTGTGATGGACTTATATCGCAGTACTTGTGTGTGGGGTTTTGATGATTTTTTTTTTTTAGATTAAATTTGTCTCAAGCTCACCTGAGAGTTGATAGTTAAATGCAGATATCCTGTATTCCATTAAGATCCTATTATTCTGTCTTACAGCTCTTAAAGCCTCGTATAGCTTTGCTGTGGGATACCCTGAGAAACAGTTTTGTCAGTTAAGACATACTGAAGGTTCAGAAGTTGACTACATGGTCTGTAAAAGCTGATCCTTAGCTAGGTTGTCAAGGAAGGATTTCAGCTGGTCCTCCAGTATTCTGTCCTGGGACCACATGCAGTATGACCGGCCACTGAAACTCATCAGAGGCAAAATATCCCTTTGTCACTAGCAGTAAGGGACCTGCATGGGAGGAAGTCAGGTTACTCTGCACCTCTGATTAAGGGTTTGAAATTGCTGGGCTGTTGTAGACAAGTGTAATTTTGTAAAATTCTAAGATAATGTTTAGGCACAACTTTACCCACAAGCGCAGACAGGAGATCAAGTAAGAGTCTCAAAGTGCTTTGATTCTGGTTCAGTTATGAGCTCATTGACTGCAGCTGTTTCTCTCAGCTAAGAGCATGTCTGTGATTGTTTAGACTAAAGGATTTTATTTTTAGGTATTTCCCCCCCTAAGATGTCTGTTCTTGTGAAGATAAAAACCACAAAATTCACAGCCAGTATTCTAGGGTTGAATTGTTTCTATTCTTTACCACAAAAAAATTATTCATGGTGTACCTGAAAGCATGTTTCTACGGCTTCACACAGGCAGTGGACAAAATAAACTAAAATACAAAATGTTTCTCAAGTAAAACTTTTATATTACAAAATTTCCTTTAACTCTTCAGTAACTTCTAAAAAGGTCTTGGACACTTATTTTTTTCATGTACTTCCATGAAGTTTGTTCTCTCTGCAGCATAGGCATAAGCTTCTTTATATGTCCATGCAGTTACAGCTTAAGCAATACAGAGAATATTGTGGAACCTAGGGTATGTAAAGCAGCATCCTAACAACCCTAAAACTTGAAAAAATGCACCTTCACTGTGTAAATACAGTCCTTAAGGAAAACCAGTGTGGTGGTGTAAGAATAACATAGTGGAGTACGCTGGGATATGGAGGAGATGCATGATGCCAAACCACCCAGTTTCTCATTACTTTTGAGCGAGGTGTTTGTAAACATAAGTGATTCTCTGATTGTAGTTTTTCTCTGCTTCTGGCATTAGCCGATTTGTCACAGATCTTGTAGAAAAAAACCTGACAAAGACAAATATTTATCCTGTGGAAGCACAACCCAAAAAAATCACACATTTTATTTTATTTTATTATTTTCTGTATCCCTAGTTGGGTTTGATGCATAGGCCATAGCTGCTGGCCCTCCACACAGATGGATAAAAGCTTTTATCCAAGTGTTCCTGAAGTTTTGCTGCTTTGTTTCCTTGGAGTATAGATTGTAATGCTCATTGTCTCCATTAACGACAGCTTCATAATTTGTCAAAGCGTTTCAAGTATCATATGCACAACCATGTGTAAGATGTGCTTTGGATTGACTGAATGGAAATAAGTGTTACCCTTCATCTTACTGATTTCTGCCTGCTCTTATGTCAGAAGCTTTTGAAGACTGTTGCATTTAAACGGCCAAATTAGGATTCTTTTTTTAATAGAGCAAAGTTAGGATACCTGCCAAATGGTTTGTCAAATAAGTGACTGAATCCAAGCTGTAGGCAAAGAGATGAAAATTTAAAGAGAAGAAAAAGCATTCTGATCTGGCTCCGGGAGTCATTGTCAAATCTGACTTGAAGTTTGAATGCTTTCTAACAGTGAAGGTCACCAAAAGTGTCTTCAAAACTTAATACTGAAGTAGGACTGTCTGAATCTTATTTTTTTTCCCTACAATTGTCCTGAAAAATGAAGCTTATTTTCTGTTGCTGAAGCTGAGAGAAACACAAGACTACTGAAAGTTTCTTTGGTGCTTAGGAGAGTTTAATGAAGAAAATCGCTAACTTAAAATGCTCATAATTTTTGTTAGTGTTGTACAAAAACTTCCTCAAAATCACCTACTGAAAGGGTTGTAATGCCTGCCTGAACTGAAGTGACTGACAATCCAGTATGATTTTCTTTTTATTTGATTACCTCTACAGTACATATTTTCCTGATATTCCTATTAAAACAGTTGATCTGAAACTTGGGAGTGGTATACAGAAATCTTGAAATGATTTCTTCACACTTACATGAGCTTTAGAAATGCGAGGAGGGGGGGGAAAAGTAGTTTTTAGAAGTGTTGTAGCTGTATGGTTATATTCTTATAAAAAGCCTCTGTGCTGGGAAGTAGCAATAGATTTTTCTAATACTGTGAGAAGTAACTCAAGTAATTTTAGTGCCTAGATGTGTAAAACTGGGACAGCATTTCTAAAGTTCCTGAACTTAAATATCTTGGAAAGAGTAAAAGTGATAGATACTCCATGAGGCCACCAGAGCTTTGGAAGAGAATGGGATTTCATTTGGTCCCATAATGTTTGAGTAACACTTCCAAGTATGAGATGAATGGGACCTACAAATAGTATCTGAGAGATTCTCATGCTGCCACTTTAATGACAGGAAAAGCTGCTGTTGCCTCTCTGTATCACTATGCAATAACCAAATCCAAAAGGTGCATTCAAGATATTTCTCTTAGAAAGATTTTTTTTTTTCTCAAAAAGATGGAATTAGTGGTGTAGAAGACTATAAATGACAGGTTTGTGAATCAAAACTGCTGTTATGGTAGAATATGCATCTTCTCCCAAATCCTTGTTTTCAAATGTGTAACTTAGTACCTCTTAGGATGACTTTTGTTTCCTGTTCAAATCACTGGTGGCAGAAACCCGGGGTGTTCTGCTCACTGCCTGAGCACTGCCTGATGCTCACATACTTGAGGCCTTAATACCCCTGGGAAGAATGAAATAACAAAAAGGAAAAGAAATCAGGAATTCTTTTTACTCAGTGCTTAATCTTTACCTGATGTTACCAAAGCATCTTTATTTTGCTAGATTTCTTTTACTCAAAATGGCAGTGAAGCTGGCTTAATATGTTTAGTAAGTTTATCTACGAAGTATTTCAACAGAATTGCATTCACCATTGAAAATGTTGTTCTTCCTCCCATCTCTGCTGTTAACGCTGCTCTGTATTAGTGTTCACAGTGGATTCTTACTAGTTAACTCTTCTTTGCCCTATGCCTTTCTCTGAAAGAATACTTCTCCTAATTGCCGTGTGCTGCCATGATAGTCACACTGAAGAACAGATACCACAGTTTGTAAAGCTCGTGCTTTGCCTAGTCTTGTTACGTAGGTGGAAATGATCCTGTGCTGAGATGAGATGCAGCATGAGAGATGTGCATGAACCTGAGTCAGCCTAGCCCAGGAAGTGGTCAGTTCTTTAATTGACATCATAAATCTGTAGAGACTTCTACTTAGTTTTTTCAAATGGCTATGAATTACAGATTGATCCCACCTGATCAGTGCAGAAGCAGATCTCTTAAATATCAGCCTTCACTGACTTCAGTTAAACATTACATTTCATTATCCATCTGTTCGTTTTCATCAGCAGCAGGACATTGTCAGTAATTTCTCATTAAATAATTGGCTTTAGCTTTCTAGCATCTGCTTTAAATACACAGTTGGTGGCCATCACTTCCCTGTGCTCATGTGCATTTTAATAACACTTTCACTATTTGTTCTCTTTTCTTGTAGCTGCTGCAGGAGTAGTTTGTTCTACCTAATTCAGCATAACTTCAGCTTTCTTGAAAAGAACAGGAAGGGTTTCTGCCAAGCACTGAAGTCTTGCATTTGACCATTTCTAATTTAGGAGTTCTCCACTAGAGTAGTATGTGCTTTGAGTCCTTTCAGTAAAGCTGTGTATCTCACTAAGTTCTGCACGTGATGGGAGAGTAAGCTAGCTTAAATTTAAGTCATTATGACAGAAACCTAGTGCTGCTTCTGGCTATGAGGTTTTTGCTATAAAATACTGGAAACTAGGTTCTTTCTGCAGGAGTTTTGTTACTGTTCTAACACTTGGGCACTTTGCAATGTAGCTAGACACTTTTTTTTTTGGCCCATTCCTAGGTATGAAGCAGAACTGAATCCTGTAGACCATCAGAAGGCCAATGTCCTAAAGTATCAAATGGAAAAAAGACCATTTTTTGAAATGCCTTCCCATCTGGCTGATGTAGACTTGGATGAATACGACTATGAAGAGGACTTTGAGTAGTGGTTACTTCTGGTCAATGCTTGCAGAAGAGAATGGACAGTCTGCAGCAGGTCTGCTACACACCTGTACATCTCAGTGGGGTTTGTTTCCAGAAAGTCAGCTTAGTTTTGTGATAAAAAAATATTTAATCACTACACTACCTTTTAAATAAAAGCAGCGCATTTGTATGGAATGATGAAACTTTTTGTATTTATTCAATAGTCTATAGTTTGTAAAATAGATTAAAATATTTATTTACAGATGTTGCATAATTCCTATTTGGAAGAATAACAATATTTGACTTTAGAGAAAAGTAATCTACTGTTTTTAAGAGAACTGTATAATTCTCTCTAAGTTGATGTGTGGTGCACTGACCATCTCCATCCCGTACGTGATGAGGTGTCCTGTCCTGGTATGGGAGGTAAGGAGACAATTTATAGCTGGCCTGCAAAGCTTATGTGCTCAGATAGACAGCTCTAGGGCTTTCATGCCTTGGCAAGGTGGAGATGTGACTGCGAGCGTGTGATTAGCGCTGATTTACAGGTAGAGTTGTGTTTTGACAAGCTGAGTGTATTGGTGCACAAGGAAAGTGAACGCCTGAGACAAGTTGCTTCTCTTCTCAGTGTAGTCCTTGTTTGCCCCAACTTCAGTTCTGCTTGCCCTTTTAAACTTCAGTCTTTTCATCAATGTTCATTATAAAAAGATTATTTAATAATGAAGTCTGGTTTAGTGTTCATGCTTGATCCAAAATGGGCATGTTAATTCATGTAGAAGGAACCAATTTTTTTTTTAAAATCCTTTGTATAAATGTGACTTGATCAGTGATGTGCACTAATTTGTTGTGGGCTTTTGTCTGTCCCCTCCCTTGAGTTGTTTGCTATTGACACATTCCATGGATATTCATCAGTGTCACAGCAGCTTGAAATTGTTGCCTCACTCTTACTGTTAAACAGATTTTGTTGGAGGAAAAAAAATGTACAAAAAGATGTAAGTTATTTTTTGGTTGCAGTGTAGATCTGTTAAAATGTTTAAAAATCATGTTTGTATTTTCAAATAAAGATTTTCATACATGATTTTAACAGTTCTAATTATGTTATATACTACATAAAATTAACTACTTCCTATTAAAGAAGCATTTAAGATATGATGGGTTATGCATGTATACAGTCTGGTTGGATAATTACACCAAGCTGAATACTCCAAACAAGCTCCAGCAGGTTTTTCCTCATCCAAAAGCCAGGGTTACTGAACAGCTGGAAGTGGCACAGAGAAATCTGTTCTGTTCCACTTGTGCAGAGTTACAAACCTGTGTATCTTAAGTAATGAAACTCATTGCTACCATTTGTTAGTGAACCTTACCAAGGAAAACTCAAGTCATTTTAATACCATTCAAAGGATTTTTAAAAATAAAATCAGTGGTTTTTTATTCAAATTTATTTATTCAAATTTTAATGTCAAGTTTCTCTAGTGCTGGTGAGAGACCTTCCACTGCTTGCCCAGGGCTTGGGGTTTTTGAACAGTAAAGATACATAGAGGCTTTGTGTTAAGCTCTGTTCCCTGAGGTGCTGTGGGAAAGGATGGCCAACTGCCTTTCTAGAAGATAATCCTGAACTTCTGGTGCTGTTCAAGGGGTGGTGACTTAAACCCTTCAGCTGGAACCCCCTTCTTAAAAAAAGGGCTTGTAAATGGCCATGTACAGCTGCAGGTTTCTCATCACACAGTGACATTTTGCCATGAAACACCTGGAGCTGGGTGTGGGGCAGGCCTCTTCTGCAGAGCCTGTAGTTGTTGTTGCCACTTTGTGTTTTGTGAAGGGCCCATTAAATCCTGCTCCCTGTTGTGCTTTGGATAACCAAGCTCCTTTTTTTCCTGGAGGATTTGCACAGCTCCAGTACAGCAAATTATGGTGTTTCTGTGGAAGTGACTTTTCTTGCAATTCAGGAACTGGAAAGATGACGGTACATTCCCCTAGAAAGGTGATTCCCAGCCCAGGTCCTTTGTTACAAGAATTAAAGCATCTGCATGTTTGATGTGGTCTGAGGTCTCAGTGTTTTCTTAGTCCAAGTCTAGCTGTAGACTTGGTCTATTCTGACTACCTGGTAAGTGTTTAGGCCTAGATCCACAAATCAAGATGAGGGAAACATCACTGTCACGGTTGAGGGGTGAGAGGGAGTCACAGGGGAACTGAGAACAAGTTGATCTGGGTAAGAATCAGCATTATCTAGTGGACTGCTACCTCTGCCCTTGCACGAGCCTACGGCAAAATGAAATGTAAGGGTTTTACTGCTGCCCTTCAGGATACCCAACACCTGGGAGACATTCATGCTTCCAGTCATGGGAGCTCACCTCTAACTCCATTAGAGGGCAAACTACAAAGCCAGTAGCACTGCTGTTCTTCCTTCTCCAGTCTTAGTATAGGAATATGACTTGCACTTTCAGTACTAATAGATAGCAAGGGTTATGTAGTTTATTTTACACAGTTACAATCCAAAATATATATATATGTATAAAATAAAGCTGATCGGATTAATGCAGTGTATAATTCCATGGAGCGGTGACAAAGGGTCAGCTAAAGCAGCCAGGACTCCCCAGCCTACTGTCTCCAACACACTCAAGTGAAGATCATTTGCAAATTCTTAATGGAAAAACTACTTTTGAAGGGCCATGTTTACAGTCTATTTACATTGCCTTTTCAAGCTTTATATTTTCCAAGTAAATACCACATGATCACTGTGTATGAAGGATTTCTTCCAGAGGAAAATACTCAGTCAATTGGTCCACTGTTTCTTCATTACTTAGAAACCTTGATCCAAGTCTCCTGGGAACACGTCATGATCCCACAGACAACTAACCGCTGGAATTTAGAAATACTTTGAGACTATCTGATCCAGGTTTTCAATTTTACAGAGGGGAAAGGGCACTGCCAAGTCACCTGCCATCACCCAGCAGGTAACAGCCTTCACAGCTGGGCCGGGGTCAGGTACAAGGAAACAAGTGGATATCCATCTTGATCATCTCCAATGGTAAAGAGCAGATCAGCAGAATGCTGCCCCCATGCTGATTTAAGCAAGCCTCTCTCGTTCCTTTCATCTAGTTTACAGAGCCTTTGACTCAGTATTTGTCAATACCCTGATTCCAATCCTTAGGCTGGGAATTGTTCCAAAGGATACAGTTGAGTAATGACATTCATAACTCCCACAACCTTAGAAGCGCAACAGCCAGATCAGTAACACCACAGACAGCGATGTGGAAAAAATCAACCACAGTGCTAGTACCTAACTGGTTCTGGGTGGATGCCTACATGCAGAGATTTGACTTGGTCCGTATCTCCTGCTGCCTTGGTTGATGCCATCACAACCCTGTTTCCAGTTAAACAGTTTGCAGAAAAAAAATGGTACCATGTTCTTCACTCCCATTTATCCTCTCAGCTTCTTAACTTTCCTATACCAGAAGGAAAAAAGATTGTCAGTCTCATATTATCAAGAAAACATACACGAGCACATAAGGGATGAGAATAAAAGCATAGCCTCTAACCATTTAGCAGCGTGGCCATAGCTGGCTCTTGGAAAGCGCTATATTTAGCTTCCACAAATGGAAAGAAGCATTTCTATACCACAAGGAGCCCGGAAAAGGCACTACAGGGAAAGGCCACATGCTGGTTAAATAGTGCTCTTTCTGTATGGCTTCCATCTTGGTCTACACATTTAAATTATTTTATTAACTATCTTCAGTAGCAGCTGCTCCAAGCATATAGTACAAACAAACAGTCTACATTTTAAAAGGCATAAGACTGGTCTGCCCAGGTCACAGACGGCAGGGACTGGGAGAATGCAGAATGGCCCACTGTAGGAGAAGATCAGGTTCAAGAATAGCTAAGGAAACTGAAGGTGCACAAGTCCATGGGACCTGATGATATGCATCTGCGGGTCTTAAGGGGACTGGGAGATGAAGTAGCCAGGCCACTCCATTATTTTGAAGAAGTCCTGGCAGTCCATTGAAGTTCCCACTGAATGGAAAAGGGGAAACATAACTCCCATTTTTTAAGAAGGGAAAAAAGGAAGACCCAGGGAACTACAGGCAGGTCAGTCTCACCTCCATGCCAGGCAAAATTATGGAGCAGATCCTCCTGGAGACTATGCTCAGGCACATGGAATGTAAGGAGGTGATTGGTGACAGCCAACACAGCTTCACTAAGGGCAAATTGTGCCTGACAAATCTGGTGGCCTTCTGTGATGGAGTTACAGCACTGGTGGAAAAGGGAAGGGCAACTGACATCATCTACCTGGACTTGTGCAAGGCATTTGACACTGTCCCACATGACATCCTTGTCTCTAAATTGGAGAGACATGGATTCGATGGATGGACCACTTGGTGGATAAGGAACTGGCTGGATGGTCGTACTCAAAGAGTTGTAGTCAATGGCTCAATGCCCAAGTGGAGACCAGTGACAAGTGGCGTTCCTCAGGGGTCAGTACTGGGATCAGCACTGTTTAACGTCTTTGTCAGCAATGTGGCCAATGGGATCGAGTGCACCCTCAGCAAGTTTGCTGATGATATTCCACAAGTGGTCGACACACTGGAGGGAAGGGATGCCATCCAGAGGGACCTTGACAGGCTTGAGAGGTGGGCCCATGCGAACTGCATGAAGTTTAACAAGGCCAAGTACGAGGTCCTCCACGTGGGTTGGCACAATCCCAAGCACGACTATAGGCTGGCCAAGGAAGGGATTGAAAGCAGCCCTGAGGAGAACAACTTGGGGGTGTTGATTGATGAGAAGTTCAACATGAGCCAGCAGTGTGCACTTGCAGCCCAGAAAGCCAACTGTGTCCTGGGCTGTATCAAAAAAAGTGTGACCAGCAGGTCGAGGGAGGTGATTCTGCCCCTCTACTCTGCTCTCATGAGACCCCACCTGGAGTACTGTGTCCAGCTCTGGGGGCCCAGTACAAGAAAGACATGGACCAGTTCGAGTGAGTCCAGAGAAGGGCCACAAAGCTGATCAGAGGGCTGGAGCACCTCTCCTGTGAGGACAGGCTGAGAGAGTTTGGATGTTCAGCCTGGAGAAAAGAAGGCTCTGGGGAGATCTAATTGCAGCCTTCCAGTACCTGAAGGGGCCTACAGGAAAGATGGTGAGGGACTGTTTATCAGAGAATGTAGTGATAAGACAAGGGGTAATGGGTTTAAGCTAAAGGAAGGTAGATTTAGATTAGATGTTAGAAAGAAATTCATTACTGTGAGGGTGGTGAGGCACTGGAACAGCTTGCCCAGAGAAGCTGTAGATGCCCCATCCCTGGAAGTGTTCAAGGCCAGGTTGGATGGGGCTTTGGGCAACCTGGTCTAGTGGAGGGTGTCCCTGCCCATGGCAGGGGGGTTGGAACAAGATGATCTTTGAGGTCCCTTCCAACACAAACCGTTCTACGATTCTATGGAAGAAAAGGTAGAAATCTCTTTTTCCTTCTAGTCCTCTTTAAAAAAACAAACCAACCAACCAGCCAAACACCACCACTCAAATATGAAAAGAAACCATTTGTTCAATTTTACAGGAAAAACTCATTTAAAAAGTCAAAAATCAGACAAGGTCTTTGAATGTGGCTCTTCAATCCCAGATAACGAGAGGCACTGGAAATCAATGGGTTGCCTGAATCACTGCAAAAACACTGTCTGCCAAACACTGGGTTCACATTCTATTAGAGATTCAGAGAGCAGGGGGGGAATACGGAAGAAAAACCCGAAGGAACGGCTCAGCCTCTTGCAATGGCTGACACAGCAAGTCTTTAGAGGATGGGAGCAGTGTCATAGGCTGCAGCACAGGAACTCTCATGGCCTGTTTATTTATTTTTTTCCCCCTTCCAGTACAGTCACTGCTGCAAGACCTATGGTGTCCTTGTACCCCTGTCCCAAAGGGCTGAAAGTTCTTCCCTGCCGCAAGTTTCCAATCCAGGGCTGAGCTGAGGCCCAGGCAGACAGCTGCAGTTTTGCCAAACTATTACCTGATTCCAAAGGCAATCGCCTCAAGAAAACCCCCAGGCTACGCTGGCTGCCACTCTAAGCCCACAAGGTTCGCACGCTTCCCTTCAAATCCCCAGCTGGTTTGGGGACAACTGAATCTCCCCAACAGCCTTGACTGGAAAAGGGTAAGAAACAAGGGTCACTCTAGCGAGAGCCCCAGGTTGACCAGTGACCAGACACATTCCAAGTCTTTCGCTCTAAAGAGCACAAGGCAAACACCATTTCGGAAGTGGCCGTTCCCTGCAGGCCGTGCAGCAGTGCCATCTCTGCAATGCACCAGTAACGGGAAGCACCTGCTGCAAGTGCCCCTCAATCAACAAGCTGCACAGTACAGGGAAAAAGGAAACATGACCCACCTCAGAACCCACCCTAGCTGGTGTTCAATGTATCTAAGGATGGATAGATCCTACAATACGAATTGCCTTAAAAATGCAGATCAAGTTGAAGGAGGAGACTGCAGCTGCAGCTGGAAAGGGAAGAGGGTAGAACCCTTTTTCTCAGCCTGAAAGTGGTCACGAAAGAGAAGCCCCTTTGCTGCTAGATTGTGAGATTCTGAACTCACACTCACCCACTTCGACAACAGCTGTTCTCAGAGCTGGAAAACCCAAGCCAGAATTACCTGGTCTGCACCAACCACATCGACATCAACATCTTCCATCGTGTCTTCTGCTTGACCCTCCTCTGAGACATCTTCTGTCTTAATCTCATCTTTGCTGGAAAAAAAAAGAAAATCTAAGTCTTAAGAAACTTTATAATAGAGATTGCACAGGTGTGCTAAAGGCAGAGTAGTTCACATAGTGAGATCTGCTGCTGAGATATTCACATAAGGCAAACCAAAGTTTCTGGCCCAGTATTTCCCAGGTATAAAAGAGATTATGCTCTGAGGAATTTTCCGTAAAGCAGTTTAGAAACAAACCCTTCATTTAAACAGGGGCTGGATCTGTAATCACCTACATGTTTAATAAATTTTTGTTCTGTTTTACTTGTATTCACCAGGTCCATTCAACAAGTGTCCCAAAACCTGGAAAAGCATGTCTCTTTCTGGGATTTGTGTTTCATCTTTTAACTTACCAATATGGGAAATGGCACCTAACACCTCAATAAATGAAGTGTATTAAAGGAAAATATTCCAACTGAACACTTTGAGTGCTTTACAGAGCAAAAAAGTAGACTCTGGACTCTCTATTTCATAGAATCATAGACTGGTTTGGCTTGGAAGGGACCTCAAAGATCACCTCTGTTCCAACTCCCCTGCCACGGGCAGGGACACTCTCCACTAGACCGGGTTGCCCAAAGCCCCATCCAGCCTGGCCTTGAACACTTCCAGGGAGGGGACATCCACAATTTCTCTGGGTGACCTGTTCCAGTGTCTCACCACCCTCACAGTAAAGAATTTCTTCCTAACATCTAATCTTAATCTATCCTCTTATAGTTTAAAGCCATTACCCCTTGTCCTATTACTACACTCCCTGATAAACAGTCCCTCTACATCTTTTCTGTATTTCTGCAATACCTGTCTTGCATCCAATTTCTGTGCATTTTCACTCAGGCATGTATAACACAGTAGTTAATAGCAGGTCTGCAGAGACAAGAATCCTCTTTCATTTCCAGAGCTGCAGAAAAGGCTCATCATCAGGCTGCAGCGAAGAGCCAGAGAGTAACCGACACCAGAGCCCTCTAATAAGGACCAGCGACAAGAGAAGTGGCACAGAGAACCCTCCTCCTTCTTCACCTTTTTCTCTGCACACTCGGTATTAGTCCAAGAAGGCAGGGAAGCCCTGCGGCAGTGGGGAACAATCAGGCTAAAGCAGCAAACGTAGATATCGGACTGAGGAAAGCAAAACCACAACCTGTCCTTGGGACACAGCCCGTAAGAAAGAGAGGAGGGGCACACACCCTGTGCCCTTTGCCCACGGAATTATTGCAAAAAACAGAAGGAGAGGTGGATAGCAAGACCTCAGCCATCAATACCAGGACAAGTGAAGGAGCTTATAAAACATACAACTCTCACCAGTATCTTCTCTGCAGCCCTCCTGGACTAAAGAATGGCAAATGTTCCTGCAAGTGCGTCTCTCGAGATTTTAGCCTCTTTCTGCTTTTCCCTGCTGCAGAGGCAAGCTGGGAAGCATGCTGCAGGTCTGGAGCTTTGCTTGCTGCTTCAGTCTGGCTGGTTTCAGGCAAAGACCCTGTAACAGACAGTGAACAGACTTGTTCTCCAACCTCTCAAAGGTCTTGAGATGGACGTTTCCAACATGTTCCCCACAGCGCTCAAGCAACGGGACCAAGCTCAAAGAGACATTTGGAGCAAAGCATTCATTTATTGAAGGAACCAGCTAAAAGCCACATAAAAGAAAATCAATTTACTTTGCCCACTGGTCATTTTTGCAATCTCGATTTATGATCTTGGCCCCAGTCCACAAGTGCTATCAGTACTGCTGAGTCTTTATAACCCTCACGAAAGGAGAGCCTTTGGGACACAAAGGAACAAGCTTTCTGAAGGCAGGTCACTGAAAAGAAAATTTCTGAGAAAGCATGAGAGAGAAATTAAAGGATGCTCTGGAAAAATTCCCTTTCCTCCACATACAACTGCATATGTCTACAGCACTTAACATTTTTCATGGCAATTGGTTTCATCATGGCTTTACTACATTTAACTAAGTCCCACCATATCAGTGCAGTGAACACCTCATTACAGACTGCAAGTCCATGAGAGCTGCTAAAGCCTGTATTCAGCCCACCTAACCATAACTCTTTAGGTTAGGAGTATAATCCTACAAGCTCCCTAGAAATTCAACAGAGAGAAGACCCCAGAAGATGATTTGGCCCAGATCATCAGGCTGAAGATCTGAATTGCCTTCTGGAAATACATCTCCTGTCTCAATTATCTACAAGGCCTAAAGCAGCAATGCCCTTAACTTAAAAATTGAAAGCAATGAACAAAGTCTCAAAGGCACAGACAGATGCCAGAGGTCCATACAGAGCAGAATTTGAGATTGTCTAAATTCGGCTCACGTGAAGTCTCCAGACCAACCTCCCTGCTATTGAGTGATGAAGAGGCCTTTAACAACAACAAAGCTGAAGGCAAAAGCTGCAGTTCAAACCGGAAAGTCAACAACATGCAACAGGCTGTGGTACTGCTAATGCAAAGCATGAAGTGCATTTTTGTTGAGACACAGCAAATACAGCTGATCCAGAACGGGGAGGTTTTCATACCATTAGACAATTTCCTTTTAAAAGAAGACGTCTTAGATGTGCCCACGGGGGACCACTCTCCTGAACTGCCGAGGACAGAGCTCTCCTCATCTTCATTTGCCAGTAAAGAGTTTCTGTACCAAATCAACGGCTGCCATTCATCTCCTCTGCAAGGCAGTGGTTCTGCTATATACCTCTGTAAATAAGCATACCTGGAGAAAACCAAAAACAAGCATAAGAAAACTCAGTATCTTCCCCTTAATATCTAGGGAAGCTCCTGCCAAAAAGGCATTTTCCCCAAAGGTGTAGACAGAACTGTTGAAGAAAAAGAAAGGGCATCCCTTTTCTCAGAAATATCTGGCGTCTCTGAAATATCTGAATATTTAAAATGTAAATGTCTTTAAAGCCAAAAGAGTGCTTGAATTTTAGCATTAGAAACAACACTTGATTCACACGAATTACAGAATTACATCAGTCTCTAGAAAGAATTTCCTGTGCAGGAAAGGTCACTGCCAATTGCTGCTGCCAGGAGCAGTCTGAACAGAGCAGAACTCTGCGAGGATGCACCCCTTCTCCCGGTGGTCTTTTTCTGCCTCACAGACTGCAACGCAAAGGAGATCCCAGGCAAGAGATGCTTCTTGTGATTCGATAGCACAGCAGGTCAGGAAATGGGGCATTATGCCATGAATGCCTGTTTTATCAAAATTTAAAAAAAACCAAAAGAACGACCAATAAAACCACTTTTCTATAATACCACCTCAAACTCAATCCAATTCTCTCAGGTTCCCAATAAAATTTCAAGTGTCTGAAAGAAGCAGCTAACAGCTCTGCAATTATGACAACACCGAGGATGTGGCAAACATTGGTTCAAATCCCTGTTCTGCCTGATTCAATCCACACACTTGACACGGGACCTCCCTGAATCCCAGCTGAAGCTATCACCTTTTCTGGAGCAAAGAGGTTTCCTTCGAACATTCTTTTTGAAAAATAAGACATTTCTGACAAAGTCTTTCTGACCCATTCCTGCTTTACAACAATAAGAAAAGAAAACCAAAGTCTGACACAGGGTTAGAAACTGGATACTCACGACATTTCAACTACAGCTCATCACTTTAAAATCAAGCCCAGTGTTGTTAAAACAGACCCCACCTTAGCAAATACCAGAAGTGACAGTTTTAACACCAGCCTGTACAGTATATTATTCTTTCTTTCATTAGGAGTGTGGCCTGGAAAATATCAGGCATTTAATTCGCTTTGCAAAACAAGAAAAGTGGTGCTGGGAGGAGGTAAGGGTAAGCACCAACTCTGAAACAATTAGAGTCATGGACCCTGGAGGCCCCAGGGATCAAGAAACACTGGTAATGGAATTTGTTGGTTTCGAACAAGCGTGTACTGTAACTACTGTTTTAGGGTCTAATCCAACTGCTATCAATGTCAATGGAAAGACTCCTACTGATTCAGGAATCAGGCCCTTCATGCTTCTTGTTATTCAATAATTCATTTCTTGCATGCATTTTGTGGCACAGAGCAATTGACAAGTCAGATATTTTACTGCTACACCCTAGGCAATTACAGGGGAGGAGGTTAAAATCCATTTACTTTGATGGTGTTGAAATATACTCCTTTCTAACAAATGCCCATATTCTGTATCTCATCTGTTACAGGTACATTCACATATGTTAACATACAGACCTGGACATCAATCCTATGATTAATAATGAAAATGAAAATAACCAGATGTTTATTTCTAAAAGTTCATGTTGACCTAAAACATTCCATCCAGTAATTTATGATGAAGCTAAACCTAAATATTTCTAAGAGGAAATATAATCTCCAGCCCCTGCAAGGCATTTTAGGCCTCCCAGAATAGAAACTGTTACTCTAGAAACATAGTCTGAATGTAGTTGTGGATAAAATTGCAATTTCCCCCCCTTGTGAATTTTATTGTTTCCCATTTGTTCCCAGCAGCAGTGGAAAAGTCCAAAGCACTAAGAACTGAAGTCAAAGAGCATTCCCTGCTAGGTTATATATTTCCCACAAAAGTTTTCAGTGAATAAACCTACCTGAATGTATCTAATACATTCAGAAATATACTTCTGGAATATATCCAGTGGTCAAGAAGTTAAATATAGCCCTACGAAAAAAATCATCAGGATTTGGCTTTAAATCCATCCACATTAAAGATGAAATATTTTCCTCTTGTTTAATTAAAAGTTACTCACTGGAGGTAAATTAAATGACAGAGTTTTTCAATGATGGATTAACAGAAATTCACTTATGGCACAAGCGTCACCACACAGATGATAATAGCTCTTTAAAATCCACATAACATGGACAGAGTTGTACAGAAACTGTACAAAACCAATTCTAGTCATAGATCTCAAAGATCCTCTCCAAGAAAAATGCAAGAACAGAAAGGGAAGTTATCACTACCAATAGATTATCCACTTCAGATTTACCAGGGGTTGTAATCAGTATATGTTGAATATTTTTCTTCTGTATTTTGCATTTTGGGTTTGAATCCATTTTTTTAAATATTTTGTCTGGGTAGCTGGCAATCATTAATAAATTGTATTTGTCACGTAAAGTAAAAGGAAAGTAGACATTTTACCACTCTTGACTCTTGTTATATAGAAACTGGTTGACAATCCCCATAGAAGTTAACCTCCAATTTAAGACAAAGTTACACAGGAGCAAACAAGTTACACAGAGCTTAGCAAGTTGTCATTTGTTGGTTTTTTTTTTTTCCATTTCTGCTAACTTCTTCTCCAAAGTGTAACTTTTCCTGTCAGGTACTGGAGTGATTTGCTCAGAAATTCAAACAGGCAGATGTGTCTTAATGTTTCATCTTACATTCCCGTGTCTTCATATATGCTCTCAGGAAAATGAAAATAGCCATTATATATCTTGCAGTATTTTTTACAGTATCTGTAAATAGAAGGCTGAAGAACAGAGATCCAGATCCAAAATAAGCAGCAAACAGAAGGAAGGTCAAGTAGAAGGAAGAACATAACTTCCCTTCCAAAAATGACTGGAGTTGAGGCAGGTGAAGAAAGCAGTAAGAGACATAATCATACATCTCTCTATTCAGATGCCTAATGCCCCATAATGCTGAAATAAGGCTGTCATTCTTATATTTTTAAATATAAATATTTAAGCCACTGTAAAACACAGGGGCCCAACTGGATCGGTGCATACTCCCCTGTAAATACTGAATTTTTGAATTTAAATATCCCAATTATGAAGTGACGTGTATATTTCTATTCCAAATACATTCCATGGAATTCAAGTAATTCAGTCCTGAAGCTATGGAATTAGATCATTACAAAATAATGATATGGGCATTACCTCTTCCTCAATCTTTTCTGCTTTACTTTTCTCTTCAGAAAAGCATTCCTGGCATTCCACTAGCCAGTCAAGTAGCAAATCTCTTCCACCAAGTTAACATTGTCTTTCCCTTAGAAGAATTGACACACGTGGCCACAACTATGTCTAAAAAATATGAAATAACTACTACTACAAAACTTTACAAGTGTCTTTCAAACAGCCTCAGGGGCAGATGGATTTCAAAACTTCTCAGAAAAGCCTTTGAGCAACTTCTGCAACACTGAAGTGTCCCATGTACAAGGACACAGAAAACACAAACTGTATATGACTGTACAAGAACTTAACTTACACTAGTCTTTTGTCAGGCTTTAGCAGCTTGTTGGAAAATTCACTGATGATTGACAGAAAGCTCAAGTTAGGAGGCAGGCATTTTCCATCTGCTCCAGTAGCTCCCTGAAAAGCAAATTCAATCCCTTCCCTATTGGAAGAAAAAAAATAGAGAGCAGAGTAATAAAACAGACAACTAACAAAAGCAATGACCATGGACAGAGTGTTGGTTTGTGGCACATACTTGTGTATCATAGCTACAGATTCTCTAGATTTCACCTGGTCCCAGCCAAACGTCAGTGAAAAGCGACGAGCAAGTTCTTTCATATTTGTGAAGGAAGCAGAGGAGAAATCCACACTGCTACTGCTGTCTTGGCTTTCTGCATGTGTCCGAAAGAGCTGCAAAAGAAGTCTCAGATAAGCAACCAGATGTAAACCTACAGGTGAACAAAGCACCAGGAGGACACAGAGCCATGCACAGCAAGCAACAGTTAGCTTACACAGACAGAAATCTTACAAAAGAGCAGGTAAATCGTGTGCTTCAGAAGCACATGACTGGAACAACGACAAGGAACTGACACAAATGACATTCTTGTGCTTAATAGACAGGCACAGATTAAGAATAAATAACTAAAAAATGATGTGCATACACAGAGAACTGATTCCTGAAGATGATGCCTCCACTAATCCCATTTCCTGTTGGGACTTCTGAATCAAGCTCGAGAGGCCTAATTCGCCTGAGAGGCTTTCAGAATATCAGAATGCAGACATAAAGCAGTAAGTTTGGCAGCAGCATAGTCCAATTTCTGAGAGTGAGACTGGGCCAAAAGCAACTCTCAAGCCAAATTAACTATGATTTGAGGTTTTTTCCCTAACAGAACATGGAGGTAGCTTGTTCCCTCCAACCTGTTAACTTTCAAGGTCAAGCAAAGGCCACAAAGGGCCTGTTGTCTATGTGATACCTAAACACGAAGTCCTGACTATGTCAGCAGAATATATGTAGCCAAATGCTGCTTAGTCTCATCTAAGCTCAGATTTCAGGGGCTAGTTCACAGATCTAAGCCCCTGGCAATGTGTGTGAAATAAGCAAAGCTCATGTATCAGTACCCCCCGGGAGGAGCCTGCCCTGTGGCTTTCAGCACGACTCCAAGCTAGAAGCAGCTCTGGTCATGGGCAGCGCCAGCAAAGCAGCTGCAAGCTCCAGCAACCGAGACCCTTCAGGAGAGCTGCAACCCACTTTCTTCCAGAAGAAAATCTTGAAAATACTGGGGATTAGAGCTGGCCAGCCACAGAGACATTTGTGGTTCCTCGAATTCAATAGGAATTGAGGCAGTCCGTAAAAGACAGAATAAGGTCCTTATTGTTCGTTAAGGTTGAGACACCTACTATGTCCCAAGAAACACTCTGTAATCTCCCATCAATCCTAACACACTATGCATCTGAAGATTAAAAACGAGACAAAAAATCGTGCACAAAATTGCATTTTAAAACAGATGTAATGATTTGAAAGGAGTTTTAATTATGACATGCAAAACCAACATACATATAGAAAGTACAGGCAAGGAAACAATTTCTTCCACTTTTTTTTTTTAATGAATTTGAATAATTACAGCAAGGTGGGTAAAAAACTCCAATATGAATACAGCTGTCAGAAGAGCTCCTAGCCTCTTGCTTTAATCTTAACCTTACCTGCTGCAGACAGAGAATCAGTGTCTTGGCACTCTGAATTTTGTTATTGTGCCTTGTCTTGCTTAACATTTCTTTAATTATGTCTCCAAAATCATTGTAGCTCTATTAACAGCAACAAAACAAACGAGAATTACTATTCCCTTTTTCTTTAGCACTAAGAGTAGATAAAACACTTAACCATGTTCATGTGACATAAGAAGTTCAGAAAACACTTCCAATATCAGAACACTCAAGCTAAAAGATGACAACTGGACTTTTTATATTATTTCATATGTAAAGCAATCATATGCTCCTTTAAGAGTAATATGAAGATTAAAAAGTTCCAGTGCAAATTGTTAAGTATTTATTATAACAAAAGAACAAAGCCTCCTCAGGACAGAAATAGAGAGTCTTCTGTATCTAGGCAGCACTTGTCTTGGGCCCAATGAAGTAAAGAACAAGATTCAGCTATTTCCAAAGTCCTGTTAGTTGACTCAAGGAAACTGCCCCCTCTGTGCAGTTCTCAGCCCTCCCAAAACCCACTTCAGAGTGGCTGAAGCTCAACTAGTTGTCTAAACACTGGGACTTACATGAAATCTAGGCCATCTGCATATGGACTGTGTGAGCTGTATGAAGTTGACTGCTTCAGCGTGAGAACCTCTACAGTTGAAACACTCTCCCAGCCACAAACTGCTTCTCTGCAATGGCCTCTCTGGAGAAGCTGAGGAGCAGATGCTCAGGCAGACATACCCTCAACTCAATTTTCACTTACTTTTTCTGCAGTGAGGTATCTTTGCAGAGCAAAGAGGAGAGATCTGTCCCACTCTTGCTTGACTTTATAGCCTTTTTGTGATTACACAAGGATTCTGAGCCGTAAGACTATTCACCCCACATCTTTCACAAACACTGCAGTCACTTTCAAAAACTAAAATATGCTGATAGGAAAAGCAACCTTATCTAAAACATTACCTTCACATAATACTTATAGATCTCAGCAGCCGCAGTCATCTCTACCACATTATACACTATTAACTTGCAATATGCTGCAAGAAGATTCCGCTTTTTGTGCAAGTCGTCGAGTTTGCAATTTTCATCCTTTTTCTCCTCCTCCTCTGGCAGGTCTAGGGAAACAAAAGCATTGAAGCTTTGTTCTACCACATTATTCAAGATATCTCAATTTTAATGACTGACTTTCATCCAAATAGCACAGACTCAGCTGTTCAGTCAATAAGCTAAGTAACAGATGCTAGCGCTCATTCCTGTGTATATCAGAAAACACAGGTTTATTTCCATTTCAAAGCTTGCAGCTGATGACAGTGAAAACGACTTACTTCCAGTTTTCTACTCTGATGTTCATAGGCCTTTCACACTTCTACTAGTCAGAATCTCCTTGTACAACACTGCTCACAGCTACAGCAGTGAACCAAACAGAGTGCAGAAAAAAGGCACAACACACTAAATGGAAGAGACCAGACAAATTGCAACCACATTTTTTTCCTAGAATGACACAGATGGTAGAAAACCAGCACATAACTCATCAGAAACCCCACAAAAGTTGCCACACACAGTCAACAAAAGAAGAGTTCAGATGAAACTCTTCAAGTGGCAATCAACAAGAGTGAAAGAAAAAGGTCATTTCATATCATTAAGAACATATTAAGCCTCTGGAACATGGGTTAATTACTAGCTGGATAACTTGTGGAAAACAAATACTCCTAAGAGTCTTTCAACACAGCTACAACAGTGCTTGGAGAGGGCTTCTTGCAGGAGGAGAGCTGAGATACACTCTTTCCTGCTGTGAATGTAATCTATCAACTGCCAAAAGGCTTCAGTCTTTGACCTATAATTTTGATGTGGACTGTTTCTGCTTCTAGCATGACTGTGGGCCTGGAAACAAACATAAAGCAAGTGACTGATCAGAAGTATCTGCAAATTAGACCTGCCAGCTTTGCACACAGACAAGCACACCCATAGCATGACAAAATCACTTGTTCAGGAAGGAATCTACAATGGGATGACAGAGATCCTTTGTGGGGAGACTGAGAAATTGAAAACATCATACAAAATGGGTTTGAAACAGATCTCAGGCCATCTAACCCAAAACAGGATCGATTTGATTAGTTTCAGATACATAACACGTGCAACCTGAAATATAACCTGCTTCAAAAACTCCCATGACTAGGATACTACAACCTACTTGAGCAATCTTTCCTATTGTGTCTCTACCTTTACCAATAAGGATTCTCTTCTACTGTCTCCCTGTTGCAGTTTAGGCCCATCACTTCTTGCATATACACTGTGACCTGAAGAAGTGTGGCACCCAAAACTGAACACAGAACTCCATCTGAATGGCTGAAGGGCAAGAGTTTTACACAGTAATCTAGAACAATGCTTGGTTTTTCAAAGCCTTACACTTGAATTCGGCCTTAAAACCACAATGAACTAACAATCTATTTTCAAAACACTCCCAAAAGAAACCAGCCTTCACAGTAACAGCCTCAATATGGCATCTGAAAGTGTTTGAAAAAGGCAACAGAGCAACAAGTACTATTTCCCACTAAATCTGCCCTGCACACCCCAAATCAAAATCCACTAGTCCTTTACTTTGATGGCTCAGAAGCGTCCATGCATTGACAGAGTCACCTGTAACACTGCAAGGCCTTCCTCTAACACCATTATCTCTATGACCAAAGTCAGTCTACCAAATACTTTTACATTCTCACTCATCCCTGCATTACATCAGCCTTCTTCATCCTACAAGTAAATTGGCAGCTATTTCCTGTGGTTGATCCACAGCAGATACAGAAAAGTAACAGGTCAGCCACTCTTTTTGTAAAGGGCCTCAACAACAACAACAAAAAAAAAAACAAAAAAAACCCCAAACAAACAAAAAAAAAACAACACACCAACCAAAAGAAAACCCAAAAAAAGACCAGGTAACAAATGACAGTGAAAGTGGTAGACTGTTTCTCCAGCGATGAAGATGTCTAACCTTTGCTTCCCTCTCCCTCCTCCATGAAAACATGTTCCTGGATGAACAAAAGCAGTTTTTCCTGAAGTGATGCGCTAGGAAGATAATCTAGAAGTCCAACTGCTTCTTCGTTATTATTTGAATCCTGATGACTCAAAATCAACAACCAGTCACAGAGTATCATGAAGGCCTGTACCAAACAAACAAAGCCAAGAAGGATTTAGAGACCATGTTACTTTTCATGCCAACTCCACTTTGCATCTCCATCAACCACCACAAGTCACAATCGAGCTTCTATCCCACTTTTTCCTTGCAAGATTTCTGTTTGTCCCAACGTGTGGTAAAATGCCACAGCCAAGCCCTTCCAGAACTTATACCTTGGGATACAGTATATACAAGTATCATGCTTGAGCATTACCTGAAGTTTTTCAAACTTCCATGAGAAGGAAGAAGAGCTCTATTATGTTAGAATATCCCTCTTTCAACACATGAATCACTGGGCAATTTCTACATTTTTTTTATTTTTTAAGTAATATTCATAGCAAGGCATTAGTAAAGCAATGATAGCAACCAGTACACGGATCAGCCTATTCAGAAAACACAATGATTATCAACTGGCAAATTATGTCATCCAGGTTCAGGCCTTGATTCTGCAGATGTACAGACTGCAGACACATATCTATGCTTGATTAAAGCACTAACTTTTGTAGCATTTTAACTAAAATAACTTCAATTTTCCTTTAAAGTAAATAGTTGAAGATTTTTTTTTTAAAGAGTTATTTCTCTGCTGAGAGACAAAAAAATTCAAAAATCAGTAGAAGGAAATACTAGTATGAAAAGAAAGGCAGGCATGTAAAAGGAGGACTGAGTATGAATGCCAGTTAAGTGATGGAGAAACACAAACCTTTTCTCTTATATCTTTTTCATTATGGTGGAGGAAGCACATGCAAATCTGACTGAAACGTCTCAGCTCTCTTCTTAGTGCAAAAAGAGTCTCCTAAAAAAGCATTTAGGAAAAGTGACAGGACAAATATATTAGGGACTATGATTCAATAGAAAATTACAGAACAAAGAACAGTTGCATCTTTCTTCCACTGATATTATTCATTTAAGATAGCACAGCTGATGACATTATTAAAGAAGCTGACATCTCACAGTAGCAACAGCTTACTAGCTATGAACAACTTAAAAACCATGTCTTGTTTTCAGACACAATATCTGAGATAGAAAGGTCAATCCATAAAAATATATACTTCCCCCCCACACTCTGGTGCAGAAATGTGACAAATACTAGTAGGACACGTGCATCTGTCACACCTGCTGAAGTTAGCAATATTCAGCAAGTCACAAACCCTTTGTTTCTCCAGCTGTAGGATGGGCAGCTCTAATAGCATGTATTCCCTTATTCACTTCAGCTTATCCTTATAAAGCAGTGATACTGATTTCCACTTTAGAGATGTGAGTAGAGTCATAAAAACTCTGGTCTGTTCCACCTGCTTTTCAATGTGAATTGCCTTCTGGAGTGGCTCTTCTCTCTCCTGCTATTGACTACAAAGGGAACGCAGTTTAGCTACGCTGCTAACTTTAGCACTCAGAAACTTAGACACCTCTGTCTGTTAAGATGAATCCAGCAAGAGCAACTATTTGATTTGCCCACAGCCACATAAAAGACTTGCTGATCCTTCACCAGGTCCCAGCTGTTGCACTGCACTGAGCTCTGTGCGGTCAATAGAAGATGAATGCCCTTGCAGGAGGGCTGGGTTTCACGCTATGCAACTGTATCTTTATAACAAAGGGGATCCATCCCAGGGCATGCTGAGAAGCAGCAGACCATTGTGGGAGGAGAGGAGGGAAGAACCAGTCCTAGAGCTGCCGTCCAGGAAATGCTCTCTTCTGCTCTTGGAACTTCTTTCTCTGCCAACATCCAGATTTGGCCTTGCAGAGTGGGGTGTAACATTGTGCTTCCAATCAAAATATGCTCCCACATGAAAGGCCAAATTAAAAAATGTGCTGCCCCATTATCAGTCAAACTAACCATGTCTGGACTGAAAGGCAGAACATATTAGAGCAGTGAGAGATGCGGACATCCACACAGGAATGGAACGGGACGGGAATAGATAGTGAATCAGTCACCAAACGGAGTAACCTCCCAGCTAGCACTTCTCACACAAAACAAATGTTCATGTCACCGTCCTGTTCTGTACACACAGCAGCACCCGGGGAAGGGGACAGAATGACGGAAGCACCAACACTCAGTGTACTCAGAAATCACCATGAAGAGGAGCCACACAGGTACACATTCACACATGAACCAAAGCATAAAAGAGTTTTCCTCTCTGCTGTCTTAAACTAGACTGTCTCCTGAAATACCTGACAGAGCTTGGCACTATATAAAACCAATTAAGAAAGTAAGTCGTCAGCTGATGAAAAAATTACCACTTTCCTCCAACTTTTTGCCAGAAATATATAAGTAAATCAAGAAAATAAAACCAAAACAAAGCAACAGGACTTCCTGGAGTTTTCATTGAATATTCTTTGTTGTTTAAAACAAGAAAACAACAAACTTTTGGCAGTGGAACAAGTTGCTTATCTCCATCAAGCCCCAGGAATTCGATGCACATGTTTTGCAGTAAAAATAGAAGTGAACCATTGTTCACTTATTCTCTTGCAGACTGAAAAAGCATAAACACTTTAAAAAAAAAAAAAAAAAAGAGGGCACAACAGAAAGAAAATGCCTCAATTCAGTTTGGTTTCCTCAAGAGAACACACAAATTATCTTCTTGAGAAAGCTTTTTTTTTTCCTCACATCTGAGAACAGAAAAGCAACTTAAACTTCTAGAAGCACAACCCTGGGTTTCAAAATTATGTGGAGTGGCCAACCTTGGGAGAATTTTCCGAAACTGCAGCTAGTTGCCACAGGAGAGAAAAATACGTGCACTGGAGAGCTGGCAGGATCATCTGCAAATAAAAACACACCCTTTACTTACATGAAAGGCTCAACAGCAAAAAGCTTAGATCTAAACAAAGCATCCAAGCCTGACATTCTGCATGCCGCTTGCATGACCATTTCTGCACCGTAGAGTATTTAGACCCTCAAAATAAACATAATAGGTTTACATATAAGTAAATGTTGCCTCCTGAGAAACCTCATTACTAAGGTGCCGCTTCTGCAGAACTCTGACGTCTTGACGAGTTCAATGGAAAGTAACCATGCACTAAAAAGGCTGTTCACAGAGGCTAACTTTGGCTTAGCTTCTTGGGATTCCTCTGCAGTCTTTGGTGAAAGGCAGACTCCTCCAAAGGGTAATTCAGAGCAGAAGCCAAACCTTGGTGCTCTGATGCTCCAACTAAAAGAGTCCACCTCTACCCACTGCCTGCAGGCTCTCTCTATCCAGCTGAATTTTATCCCTTTCCAAATAACCTCAAGTTCTCTCCTGAAGACGGAGGCTGATGAACATCCATGACTGCTACAGTACTTCACCTTGTAATCCCAGGATATACCTCCATCTTGGCATGGCTAATGTTTGAGTTGAGGCAACCAGACAACCAAAAGGCCACAGTGGAGACAACTGGTAATTACAAACCATCTTCATCAAAAGTCAATCTGCAAGCATCAGGTCCAAAAATTTCCAATTTCTGGTTACATGCTATCTATAAGGGGCTCCTCACAGTCCCAACAATTTCATAGGTACTGAGAGCAAGATTATGCAACCAATGGGAAGTATTGAGCATGACAAAGGATCAGTCCAGATGTCAGGTGATTACTCTAGCATAGCTTTGGACAATTTCCAAAATAAACGAATCTATGGCATGAATTTACCGATTCCAGTAACATTATACCAAAGACAGACTCAGTTTCCCAAATTGAGAAATGGAAACAGTATCTTCCTGTCTCATAGACACTGATATAAAAGATTATTTACTATTTCCTAATTTTCCTGCTTTCAACACGAAAAACATCTTTCAATGTTAAGTATTAACAACTCACCAGAACAGGCAAACTCCCATGTTCCATTTCAAACACCAGCAACCTTAAAGTCTTGTCATACAGATTCCACTTGGTGAGATCATGGGCACTACAAGTGAAAAAGAAACAATAATGATACACTATGCAAGAAATAAAATCTCACCTGACCAAACAGATTAAATGTGTCCTGTTTTTACCTTCATTGGATGTACAGCAATAACTTTAAACAGCTAAATATTAATTATAAGGGAAAAAAAATGAAATTAAGTTTTTCATGTTCTAATGCTGCAATCTTTAGTCCATAGCTTTACGGACTGCATTCCTAGCACAAAACTGCAGTGCCATGAGGAGAAGAAAAAGAAGCTTGAGCTCTATACCTTTTCTATACTCTATCCACACTCTCTAAGTGCCCAAAAAGGTCTAAAGAACAATTTCCCCACCCTGCTTTAATACAGTGTTCTAATATTCTTGAGTGTTCACAACTCAATGTTAGACTTCTCTTTGCAAAACTAGAGCAGCCCTAGCGTGCAGGATAGGTAAAAGACACACTGAGAAGGCAGCCCAATTACCCCACCCTCTACTGTCTTGCATGATAATTTACTCAGAGAACAATCCTTGGAAAACCAAGCTTTTGAGAAATCCATCTTTTAACAAAAGATCAAATAAACTAAACAAACAAAGCAGATCACATCTGCTGGGAAAAAAAGACTGCATTCATTATACCCTCTTCAGACTGACCATCAGTTTTGACAATAAGGCAGTGCAAAAGTGTCCAGTTAGGAGGTAGGCACCACAGAGAAGATCTCTGTGTCCAGTCTGACATTCCAACTCTGTAGCACACACTTCTTAGCCACATTAGGGCTGATGCTCCAACTTCAGTAAGGAGTCCAAAAAGAATTCCATATCCAAGAGTACGGTTGTCTTAAGAAGAAACTAAACCTTGCAGCACATCTGGCCTGGTTTCATCAGGGATAGAGTTAATTTCCTTCCTATCAGCTGGTATAGTGCTGTGTTTTGGATTTAGGATGAGAATAATGTTGATAACACACTGATGTTTTAGTTGTTGCCAAGCAGTCAAGGGCTTTTCAGCTTCTCATACTGCCCTGCCAAGGAGAAGGCACCCAAGAAGCTGGGAGGGGACACAGCCAGGGCAGCTGACCCAAACTGGCCAAAACGATATTCCATACCATATGCTCAGTTGTGCTCAGTACGTAACTGGGGGGTTGGCTGGGAGATGGTGTGGCTCAGGAACTAGCTGAGCATCAGCTTTGGGTGGTTAGCAATTGTGCTGTGCATCACTTGTTATGTATATTCTTTTATTATTATTGTTATCGTCGTTGTTGTTGTTATCATTATTACTATTCTCTTCCTTTTCTGACTTTATCTCAGCCCACGAGTTTTCCCTTTTTCTTTTCAATTCTCTCCCCCATCCCACCGGAGGTGGGGGAGGGAGGGAGTGAACAGCTCTGTGGTTGTTTTAGCTGCCTGCCAGGTTAAACCATGACAACGTCTCACAGGGATCATTTTCATTCTCTTGTGAAAAATCTTGTTAAACCCAACAAACAAGAGCAATTGTCACTTTGCACCTGTTAGGTTAACACTTAAGTATATGGTGAAGTAAGCTATGTAAATAAACATCTCACTTATGAAAAGCTGCTACTCTTCTCAAAGCAGAATGTATCCGGGAAATTCCTCCTGCATCCGTACAAAATCCTTCTTCCTAAGTTATGAAAGTTTGGGAAAGAGAAAGGAATTAGCCAGTGTGGGGCAAGGTAACTGCAATGTTCTCTTCCCAACCAACCCACAAGCTTGAATTACTCTCCTCCAGCCCTCCCCAGTCCCTTCACCTTTAACGATGCTACTCATGTCTTCCTCTACAGTAAAAAGAAAGTAACACGTTGACTGCACAGAAATTTTGTATAAGAAAACGTCCCTGTCATTAACAAACCCACGGCAGCCTCCCTAGACTACAGTACTGCTAACACAGAGTAAAAACTAGCAATTAGGCTAACACAGAAGTGCTAACCCTAAAGACTCAAGGCCATTCATGGTCCCTCACACAGTTGTTAGGGATCTCTGGAAAGCTGACTGTTCACATGGTGCTGACTCTCCTTGCTTCCAGCTGCCAGATCACATTCAAAGATAGCTAAAAATATATTAAATACTTTCCCATAGATGCAATTGCTGTAGTTTCCACAAGTATACTATGTGATTATGGGAGATGGTATATACAACCAGGAATTAGAAGGGAGGGGTTCCAGGAGAAAATGTCTTTATTTAGATATGGATCACACTATGAAGGAGTTGAAGAATCCCTGGTCTAGCACTCATCTTGTTTCTCATAAGTACACATTCTCCCACATTGACATAGATATCTATTTAAGACCAACAAAATAAATCCAATCTGAGGTTAGGGGATTTTTTGGCTGGACGCATTTTACAATATCCCAGTGTCCAATAAAAACCTGCCAGTGTTAACTCTCATACCATGGCATGACACCTGTTCATGACGGCGCAGTTGATCAGATCAGCTGCGGGCTTCTGTTGTTCAGTTCAGCCAGCAAGCTATTCATATCACCACCAGCTGTTTCTGCTTTTTAGAACTAATGAAAAACTTTGAGGGAGACTCAGCAGTCCTCCTTCAAGGGGAAACTCATCATTCAAAGACTCCAAAGCTATACAATCTGTATTAAAGATTGCTGGGTGGTTTATTTTTGGGGTTTTTTTTCTTGTACTATCTCTACAGCCAAAGTGGCAGCACAAAGGGCATCTTGTGAAGAAATATGTAGAAGTACAGAACTATACCTTTTTGGAGTCTCATCACCTATAGATCCACAGCACTTCTTAGCTGATTTTGCACATAGTATCTTTGGCACAGTAATGAGGTCACCATGAAACAACTATGGAGCTTACGTTGAGAACATTCAGAAGACATAAAATGACCTGGTGCTGGTGAGGACTACCTCATTTATTGTTTTCTCTATTCTATTCCTGCCAAAGTACACCTGCTTCATTAAAATGTAAACAATCTTTTCAGAGGCGCAAACCCATCTTTGAAAGCGCTGCTCCCCTCAAGCAGAGAAACAGCAGGCAAAGAATAGTTTCATATGCCTCTCAATTTTATTGTCTTCTTTTTTCATAGGGAACCAGTCTGTTTTTCACCACAATGAGTCAAACTCACCTTTTCCCAGAAGCCATCTAGTAGCTGGTTAAGCTGTTCCATCAACTCATCTATCAGTTGAGTTCGGGCACGATCCACCTGGCTGTAGATGGCACTTTCTTCACTGCAGAAGATATAATAAGTCCTGGAGGAAGCCTCAAGAACAGACATATCAGAGTGTTTGGCCACAATGTCTTTTACCTCTCTCAGCAAAGCATCCAAATGCTGCAAGTGATAAAAGAGGTATTATAGGTAGATTGTACAAAAATCCACTTGTGCTTTAGATACTTTTCACTAAGCCCATTATCTCTATAGGTCATACAACCAACAGGAAATAAATGCCAGTCTAAGGAGCAAAGGGGCAGGATTAGAGGATACAACTGTTTTCTGGGTTTATAGCTCTTTTTCATTATTATTGTTTCCAGATCTTCTTAAAAAGTGAAGCAACTGCTTTAAGTTCTACTTTGGCAATATATATTTGGCACTACATAAAAATAAAGACAAAGGTAGGGAATAAAAAAATGCCTTTCTAAAGGACAGGTGTGTCTCCAAACAACAGAAGTTGTCTCCCTCAGCAGCAGAAGACAGAGAATGTTTCAGATCATGGCAGCAACTGGGGTCTTCACTCTTAATGAGAGGAGGTAACTTCTGCCATTCTGCTGACTCTCTCTGTTCCAGTTAACGTTTTGTGCTGAAATTAACCTAGGAGTGTTCGCCTAACATTACCTCCCTGTAAACATCCTTGCTTAAGAATATGCTGCACTATTTCAAGGATTTCATCTATCCATTTCTGACCACCCCTCTCCCATCAGCAGATATACTATCTCCAGTCTTATCTTTCAGTTACGATCATTCCCCAGCAGCTGGGAGTCAGTCTTCAAGGAGAATGAAACCTATTCTGTAGTAAACTCCTGGGAAGCACTAGCTTAGACACATGGCATAACCCACCCTCTCTCCACCCAACAATGAAAAAACCCAGAGCCGGGCCTACCACATGAAACCACAAATCATTATCTGCCAGGGCCAGTCACAGCACTTCAGAACTGACAATCACTAAGGCTTTTCTTTGGCAGACTCAAATAAAAAAGTAAAGCCTGAATATAACCACCTTCCTCAAATTATGAGACCATTTCTTTATATTTCAACAGTGTCCCTCCTGCTTGTTCCAAGTCACACTAAACTCTGTCACACTAAACTCTGTACACTGTCACATAAATTTAGTACATTCCACATGAATCAACTACCCCAATTTCTATTCACCTTCTCTAGATGTCCCGTATTGTAAACATCTAAATCATAATACTGAGGAATCTGCAGAAGATTTGCCACTTTTTGTGCATCTGTTGAATACTGCAGAGAAAAAACAGGATATGAGTACACTGTAGGAATGTTAATGAAATATTTAACATGCATTCACAGAGCAGCTGTTAGTTACCTTTGCCAAGAGCTGAGGAAGCACCATAATAAAGTGTTCAGTAATTTTGGTACAATCTTCCAATTGTATTTTCTTCTCTTTTACTGACAGAATCTGCAGATAAAGCATTTTGTTTCGATTATAAAATCTCTTACATTCAAGTGGAATTTTACATGTAACCCAAGGTTAACTCACATGCCTTTGTCTAAAGCATATCAAGCTAAGATAAAGATACTCTTCCATGGAGAAAACCAGATGCTTTTTTATTTTTTTGTTAACCTTAAATTAGATGCAAATTGCTGAACAGCTATATCTTGTGGATAAAATGCTCACCATTTGTCAATAACATGCTTCAACTGGCTTTCCTCTAATGCTCATCTCCTTCAACATCCACTACTAATAAGATCTAGAGGTCAAAAGGCACTGCGTCATTTCATAAAAATAAGCCATTTTCTTTCCAAAGATATACCTATCACTAGGAACATGCTGTCTGGCAAAGCACATCAGGCAAAGAGAATGTGATTACAGGACAATAAATAAGACTAAGATGCACTGACTTTTTTGGCTGCACCTCTGCTCACTGGAGGATGACCTTCAGCTGCTTCTCTAACCGTTGCGAGGATAATTTCAATGAGAGCACTTTCATGGGCATCACTCAGTGCTGTAAGTAAATCAGTCTCCTTTCAGCGTCACACAAAAGAAAAATGAAGATGCAGCAACAGCTAATGTAAAGCCTACTCATTTATCTGAGCAACTGTGGAAGAACACTACAGAAAGGAAGATGCAGTGTTGCTAAACAAACACCTAGAGAATGTTTGATTTGATTTGAAGAAAATTATTTTCTACATTTACAGAACACAAAAGCAATTATTCCTCTCATGACTAAACTTTTTAGGGCTGGTGGACTCCCAAAAGCATAGGCAGCTTTAACAAGGCCTATTCCTACTGACTATTATCTCATTTGCTTATTTGAGTACCAAAATGCCTTAACTCACTGAGTGTACAAACTTTGATTTCAATCACACAACCACCTCCAGTTCTACTACAATAACTATTATTTAAGTTCACCTTAAAATACTTCTACAAAAAACTAGTCCTTTAGAGCGTTAGACATCTATGAACTCAGCACATTACTAATTTTCTGTTCAGGCATGAACAATGGCCCAACAACACTGCACTTCAATCAATTAATAATTTTAGATTCTTCAATTTTGGACAAACAAACAAAACAAGTGAATGCTACATAAGCATTATGGCTTAATTATACAAGTACTCTTGCAAAGTTTTTAAACTAACATTACATAAATACAGAATACCAAATAAAACAAGTATGCTGATACAAATATTGCAGTGGCAGTGCATTGAGTTGCATCTGCTTTATGGCCCTTGGGGAACACAATCTGGGATCAAGGGGTATTACAATATGGAATGATCCTAAACTAGCTGAAGGCAAAGTTCACAAAACAATATCAAGAGATTCATTCAGACAAAACCAAGCTTTTTGCTCACCCACCTTCTCCATCTTCTTCAGCATTCTTTAATAGAAGAGTGGTCATGCACTCCCAGTTCTTCAGGAATTTGCCTGCCCAGTCCCACAAGCTGTCTATGAGGTATGCAACATGTTTGTGTAGCTAGGGATTAAAAACACAAGCTTATAGAAGCAAATGCATCATTAAAAGAAATATAGCTTCATATGTTCCTCGCCTGTTTTCCAATTACAAAGCTTTGTCATTCACACATATATTCACACACAGTGTTCCAACATATTTAGTTTGAGGCTAATGAATAAACACCGTGCCTTCAATCTGATACAAAGCAGTAAAGTGGGGAAGAAAAGCAGGAAAAAAGGTTGGTTTTCTCTCTTTTTAGAAGACATTTCCTTTGCAATTTAAGTGATATTTTTAAAACTGGCTGCTGTATTGCTTTTATATTGCTGATGATAACAACTAAAAATCCTACTTTGGGACTAGAAACAAGTCAACATTTTGAGCAACGTGTGGGAAATTCTTGACAGAAAGACTCAAAACTGCTGTGCCCGAGACACTTTGGCCAGACATAGGTCTGCAACACTGCAAAAGCCAAATAGTGAAGTACAGTACTTAAGCTGATAAAACTCTCAGCAAAACTATGCAGTTCTTAGTCAGCCTACAGCAACCCATATCTGCTGGCAGAAATCACAAACACATACCAAAAAACCCTCACTCAGTGGCATTAGTCTTTCAGGTTGTTTTCAGAAGCTGCTTCAGCACTGATTCTCTCCATTAGCATAGTTGTAAATTAGTTTTAATACAACAGAACAGAAATGTCTTCATTAAAAACTCATCCTAGAGAGCAACAACATCCCAAACACCAAACATTTCAGAGCTCACCACCAGAAATAGCTTTCAAAAGGAAGCCAATAGTTGATTTAACATGCGACACTGGATTTAAAAGGCTTACTGCATGGACTATTCTCCTCACCTCACTCTCCAGGAAAAAACGTATTAATCTTTTCAACTGGTTGGTACTCGCCTCAAACTTCCCTCCTCCTTTGGGCTGAACTTCTTCATCTCCCTCATGACTAAGCAGCCTGCCAACAGAAAACGAAGTCATGCCAGTTCTGCCATTCTCCTTATACTCATTTGCCAATGTAACACTAATTCTGTCAAGATCCCAAGGATTGTATTTCTTCTAAATGTCTACTTATTTACTCCAAATCACATTAAACTTTTTTATCAGATGAAAGAAAACCAGATTAGATTGTTTTCCATTATGAGAGATCTGCTATCCCTTTGGATGTAGAGACTTTTTCTGACAGTTTCACAGGTACTCTGCCAGCTTTCTGGACAACAGATGCAGATTCCACAGTGTTAAACATATAATGAGGCAGTCATTTGCTCATGCTTGAAAAGGGGCTTGCTCTAGGCTGAATTTAAACCTCAACAACAGAGTAGAGATACTGCTACCCAACATTATTCACATCATGGTACATTCTGGAACTGAAGCTTCTTAAAGACAGCATAGTATCTTGTAAGAGGCAATTTACTCAACTTCACAAATACAGTGGAAAAACTGTTCTTCCTCTTCTGTCTGAAATATGAAGCACAAAATGACACTTCAATTTCCATTTCCCTCTTTATCCAATACAGTGTGACTGTACTGCTCATAAAAGGTGCTAAGCCCAAAATAAATACAGGAAGGTCGTCCCTGCAGATTAATGGAAGGCCCAAACAGCTTGGATTTAAGAGAAGGACCACACTCCTCAATGTCAGTAAAACCTTATACTTTCAGAAAGTGCTTCTGCTGGTATAGTTTATACCAGCTAAGTTAAAAATGCAGACATTGAGGAGATTTCATGCAAACCAAGAAGGGGGGAAAAAAAAGCATAGGCATTTATACTAAAACTTCTACCAGTATGACCAGGGAAAGGAGGTTGTCACTAACTAGAACAAACATTTCTATACTAGCAAAAGTGTGCAGATAAGAACTGGGCAAACAAGAACAAGGATGAGATTTACAGGGTCAAAGTGTCCACACTTCACTGGGAAGCTAGGTAAAAAAAGTAATGGCAATCATTTCAACAGCAAAAAGCAGCAGTGTTCTGAGAGGAAAAACATCTGATTTATGACAGAATATTAGGACCAACACAAAAGACTAAGTAGGACTAGCAGATGTGATAGAAGACTCATCAAAACAGGAATTTATCTTCATTTGTCTGTCTGTTGGACTTGGCTCCACAAACCTGAGAATGTCAGCAGTTCAGCTAGATAGGAAGAGACAGCTAGGAGGAGATTTTGCATGTGTGAGAAACACAAATCATTATTATTTCTGAATTTTTCCCCACAAATGTCTTGCCAAAATATTTTTATTTTCATTCCTCTTTGTAAGGCAAAATTATTTCTCTCAGTCATAAAGACAGAATATTTATTTCTTCGCTTTTTAGGACGCCAACTCCATTCACTTCATGCAGCCATTGTTATAAGAAGCCCATTTATAAGAGTTACTCCTGGGGAAGATAAACCCTGTACTTCATTAACCTGACAGAAAATTGGGAGGACTTTTTAATCTGCTGCATCTCTCATTATTCAAAGCCTTTACAATGTATAAGGCAACTTCCAAAGGGAGAAGAGGAGGCCATTTTTGTGATTAATCACCAAAGCTATGGCAATCCAGCAGATGCCAGGTGATGAATTAGCTTGTAAGAAGCAAAGCAACAAGAAAAGAGAGTAGAAAGAAAGGAGGTATGCTCTCAACATAGCATGGCATCTGTGGATCAGTCAGTTGTTTCATATTCTCTATGTTAGTCTTGCAACTTTTCTCATGCCTGTCATGCCAGGGCTGTGCAGGGGAACAAATGATTACCCCCAGACAGCATTTCTCTTCTGATTCAGCAGAAGAAAGCACATCTACTATGATCATGGCACACACTTCCAGCAGAAAAATGAATGCTTAATGTCCCTCTTAAATAAATCGACCTTCATTCTGAAACAAATGAGAATATGCAAGAAGTAGGCATGCAAGCAGACAGAGATACCTTTTATAAAGGAATTCCCCAGCTGCTACTGCAAGCGGACGGTGTGTGGTATAAACAAACTGGTATAGCATTTCACAGTCTTCAGCTGATAACACATCCTCACAGTTCCTAGGCAAAAATAACAACGGAAGTTATAGTTCAGGTTTATCTGCAAAGAATATTATGAATGCCATGTCCAGCTTTTATGAGACCTGATTCGCCATAGCCGTGCAGCTTGTTTACACAACTAAATTTTTGGAGGACGTATCTAAAAAGGCTATCAAACAAACTTGGCAGCATTCTTTTACTCGCTTTGTAGAGAAACAGAGGTCTGTGCAAGCCATGATGAACCAGGCCCACTGCATGGACATGAACATTAGTTTAAAGTATAACTAAGGCTGATTAGTGGTCGTGGTAAAAAGAGTAATAGGAATAAAATAGGAAAATCATGCCTCTACTTTATGCTTACATATTCACCGTAGAAGATAATAAATAAGAAAAAGCCATTTTGCAGTACAAATTCTTTTTAAATTATTTATTACAACCTATATTCTATTACACTAGGCTTACACAGAGTCACATGGAAAATGGAATCAGAACACGTTCTTGATAGCATGCTTTTGACTGCGACCTATCTGCACAAATATGCTTGAAATCACAATTTTTTTCATTCAGCTATACATCTTGAGAATACCACATGCCAACTAGTAAACCTAGAACACTGTATGCAAGGAAGAAATGGTATTAATATCAACCCTTTACAAAAAGGACACTAAAGCATCAAGGTTGATTAACCCACTGAAGAGATATCAGAGGAGTGAAACCCAAAGCAAGGATTACAGTTTCAAAATGCCTGCTTCATACTGCCATAGCAATGTCATTGGACTAAACTACTTGAGAGAATGAAAGAGCAACACATGAGATCCTTACACTTACTATAGCCAGATGAGGGAAAAGGGGTTTTATTCATTACTGCACTCAATCCTCAGGTAGTAACAATTTAAAACCATCTACAGCTGTGGTCCAATACCTTCTCTAAAACTGAGGATTCATGCTCTTCATTTGCTGGAAGTGATATTTTACAAAAATTGACAGCCCTTCCTGCGCTTGATCTTTTGCCTCCAACCCCACTGCATCCTTTAGCATCCTCACCAGTCACAAAGCCCCAAAACATCCTCCAACCTTACTGAAAAAAAGTGAGCTCACATTAGGTGAGTGTATCACTGGAGTGTCCATTGCAAATATTTTTTAGCACAGTCTGGGATTTAAAATCAGTAGGGGGGAAGGGGAAAAAAAAAAAAAAAAGAAAGAAAAAAAGCACTCATTTCTCAAAGCCAATAGAGGTTGATACCCCCTGAATTTTAGCTTTACAATGCATTTACTCATGTATCACTTGAATTTTTCACATTTTTCCTCATGGGTGGTTACAGTGGTCACTGGAACAGTAAAAAGGTATTTAAATGGAAGTGCTGATGGTAAGTCTCCAAAAGCGACGGGTCAATCTTGCCAATGCTTGCCCTCAACCAAAAAGAAAAGCTGCCTTACATAATTCAGGCAAGTTTTGGTGGCCTCTTAACATGCAATTCCCTTGAGTATATATTTGCAGCGATAGGACATATAGAAAATGCTCTGAGTATATATTTCATGCAATCAGCATACAGGAAAACATTTATGTGACTCTTATTCAGCCATCTACAGAATTGGGGAAATAGAATAAAAATGTGTTTATTGAGGTTAAATAGTAAGAAATTGAAAGAAGTAACATGGTGTGTTAGAGTATATGAATAAGCACTGATGTGTCCTGTGAAGCCATGAATGAAGTGTCAAATTTATTAAACTTCTACAAGTTTAACAAGTGAGAGTAAAATAAAGGCTGACAACAAATTGCACTTACAGGAGTAAAAATAGGTGATATAGTAAGTTTTTATATTAAAAGCCTGCGAGGAATTTGCTGAAATAAACTAGCCATCTGACAAGGTTTCTTTCGTTCTTTTTGATGTCAATCTATTATTTAGATCTTTTAAAGCACTAATTTCTACGAAGCTGCCCTTGTTTTCTCCATATATATTTTTCAAAACCTGTGGACAGCTTGAAAAAGAAGAAATATCTATACAAACATACCGTGATCTAGAGTGGGCCAACACAGAATCACAGAATGGTGGTGGATGGACAGCACTTCTAGAGATCATCTAGTCCAACCCCATGCTCCGAGGAGGATCAGCTACAGCTACCCTAATTCAATCAGGGTTTGAATTTCTACAAAGTCAGAGACTTCACAATTTCTCCGGCAACCTGTTGCAGTATTGGACCACCCCCATGGTAAAAAACTTTTTTCTTATTCTTAAATGGAATTTCCCATATGAACATGCCAGTCAAATGTACACTTCTTTTATGTTTGAATTTTTTATTCTTTGCATTTCTGGTTTTCTCTTCTTAGCACATTTATGGAAATAGTGAATGCAACACTTGTGTGTCTCTATTTTAAAAAAATTCATTGCCTAAATTGTTTGGATAGCTCAAAGAGCTCAGCAACATGCCTGCTATCTTTTTGGGTAGACATTAAGGACTCTGCCTTTCCAGTACAAGTGAAACTGTCTTTCCTTAGAAATTTCCTTTCCTTAGGAAATGACCTGGGGGTCGTGGTGGGCATCAAGCTGAACATGACCCAGCAATGTGCCCTTGCAGCAAAGAAGGCTAACGGTGTCCTAGGCTGCATTAGGAGGAGCATTGCCAGCAGGTCAAGGGAGTTGATCCTTCCCCTCTGCTCAGCACTGGTGAGGCCACACCTGGAGTGCTGGGTCCAGCACTGGGCTCCCCAGTACAAAAGACGTGGACATACTGGAAAGAGTGTAATGAAGGGCCATGAAGATGATTAAGGGACTGGAGCATCTTTCTGCTGAGGAAAGGCTGAGAGAGCTGGGACTGTTCAGTCTGGAGAACAGAAGGCTCTGGGGGAACTTAAGAATGTGTGTAAGTACCTGAAGGGAGGGTGCAAAGACGATGGAGCCAGGCTCTGCCCAGTAACAGGCAATGGGCACACACTGAAACACAGGAGGTTCACTCTGAACATCAGAAAATACGTTTTTACTGTGAGGGTGACAGAGCAGTGGCACAGGCTGCCCACAGAGGTTGTGGAGTCTCCATCACTAGAAATACTCAAAAGCTATCTGGATGTAGTCCTGGGCAACCATCTCCGGGTGGCCCTGCTTGAGCAGGGAGGTTGGACCAGATGACCTCCAGAAATCCCTTCTAACCTCAGCCATCCTGTGATTCTGAAATCCCAACCTCATTTTTAGCTTTGTTTTCAAAGAGGCTAAGTATTTGCCACAGTTACATTAATCTAAAGCAGTGTTATTTCCTCTCTCCTCAAGACAAGAGGAGCTCTGGCCATGTATGAAGCACTCCCTAATAGCACAGAAGCAAAGGAAAGGAAAACAACCTTTTTTTTTTTTTTTCCCCCAGCACAGACTGACCAACACTCACTCATGACACCACTTGAGCATTTGACCTTTTTTTTTTTTTTTTTTCCTTTCTTGAATGGGAGGAAATACCTGTATGTACTACTACTACTTTTTACTTACTGCTCAACTACTACCTTCTCTGATACAATGAGGTTTATACTCATAACTCCCACTCAGATGAGTGTTTACAGGTTTTACTTGCCTCTGGAAGTAGCAGCACTTGACTACACCTGCCACCACTAATACTACCACAATAAGTGGGTGCCTTTTTTACATATATAAGCCAATCATCAAACATTCAAAGAATACTTCAAATACAGCAATAATACTGCTGCAAATTTACAGCTCTCAGAATGCCAAGCAACAGATAAAGGTTAAGCCAGAAGCGCCTGCCAAGTGCCTAAAAATAAACAGGCATGGCCTACCACATACCAATGTCATGACATACCATTTTCTCTGCACTTCAGTGTGAACATGTCATGAAGAAGTTGGGATATTCTAGAGGGAGATCACAGACTCATTTTGTTCTGCATATAGCACCAGTTGAAAGATTTCATATCTTACTTTTTTTCCCATTTTACTGTACACAAGAGACATGACTGCTGGAGTTGCCTCTCTTGGTCCGTGCCATTGCTTATACAAAGGATAACCATCAAAATCACAACAGTAAAATAAAGATGTATTTGATGCACTTTTCAAAGTTTTTCCACACTATTATTTTTAGTTTTAATGGCTGTGCAGTGAAAAATCTGGCACATGTTATGGGGACATTGGTAATCCAAGGTAGAGCATCTCAAACAACAACAACAACAACAAAAAATCTGTTCATTTTGCATTTTAAATTAATTAAAGTTGAACATCCAAATCTGCAAATACATCATAAAACATTATTCATGCACTGAGCACTATCAACCAAAAAAAATATTCGTTGAAATTATTCTAATGTCTGAGGTAAATTTTTAAAGTAGAAAAATTAGCTAATCTGTTCTGTTATCTCCCTCTTTCTACCCTGCTGTCATTGCAGGTATTTCAAGACAACACTTTGGTGATCAGAGAGATGATAACATGGTTGCCACTATAATATGAGTCCTTTCCCACCCACTTTAAAATAGGATTAGCATGTTGCAATACACTGCGATTCTATGATTATGCTGTGACAGAATGCAGGAAGATACACATTAGACGGATGCTGTATGGTATGGTATGCTATTTTGGTTAAGAAACATAACCCTAAGAGACATGCAAGTCTTATTTTTTTTTGTTAACACTTTAGACAGGAAAGATAAGATTTCAGAACAGATCTCAAGGTTCTTGAATAGAGGTGCATGATGGCAGAAAATTGCTGAGGGTAACTTCCAAGAAAGCATAAACCTGAGAGGATGGAGAAAAGGAGAAGACAGAGGAGAAAGCACACGCCTTTGTTCCATTTTGGTCTTTCACTTTTGTTTTGTTTGGAATAGGCTTGACAAAGTACTACTGTAACTCCACCTGAATAGGTGTGTGGCAGACCTGAAGGAATCAGAGGAGCTGTGAGGAGCTCCATGTCATTCCCTTTTGATAGTACCTAATCTGCTACAAGCAAGTTACTGATGCAAGAAATCAGAACTGCGCAGTATAATTTGCTTTGCTCCTTCATATGCTACTTCTATCATCTTCAAGGTAACATTTCCTTATTTTTCCTCAAAGCCACTAAACAAGACAAACATTGATAATTTCCTTATTTTTACACCAAGCATGTCTGTCCTTTGCCAAATCCTGCTTTCAAGTTTCTCCTACCATGTAGCCCCTCCTTCTCCAAACTAAAACATCCTTTCCAGTCTAGTTAAGAATTGGAAGAGAGACTAAGAATTTTAAGCACAACAGTGATGTACCCCATTTGACTCTGGCTCCTGTGCTAAGCAGGACACTGGGAACTTAAGAGCCTTGCTTTCTTGACTTTTAAGTCAGATTAACTCTACTGACCACTGTCAAAACACTGTGGTAAGAATTAACGTATTTACCAGCTCCATTAAATAGTTTTTAAACTATTTATGTGATGTTCTCCATGAGTGCAATATACTCACAGTTCTCACAAAGGCAGCTCTTCCAGATTTCAAACTTAAGAGTTTTGTGTTTAAAACCCAGTTTAATTTCTAGTTACATTTAACTAATGTAATGCAAAGTAGTTTTCCCCTTTGCTATTGACACATTCAAGCTATTTGTAGATTTGTGCCCCTACCTGCACCACGTGTAACCTTTTCTCATTCGTCTACTACAGTTACCTAATTACTTCTGCGGTTCTTTTCCAAAATTCCTCTACTCTTTTAGGCAGTTAAGGACACAAAAATGAACAGAATTGTCTGGCAGTAGGCACACTAAACTAATTTTACACCTAAAGGCCAATGCTTTCAGTAAGATTCCTTGGTCTCTCACTGTCACTTACGTTTTCTCCCTCTTTATTTCTTTCCCAGTTCTATTCCCTCTCAGATCCTTTGCAACATTAATGCTAACAATTATGTATAATTCAGTAGCATTAATAATTTCTATTATGCTAAACCTCATAGACTCATTTCAGTTTCAGGATCACATCACACTGTGTAAAAATAGAAAGCTACTAGCCCAAAGACCTTGGCATCCAATTGAGACAACATGCAACAAACAACAAGAAAAAAAATCTCAGCTGACAGAGATAGGCAAGATGAAAATACAAATATGGATTTGGAAAAAAAAAAACCCAAACAAAAAAACTCACCAGGTATATGGGTAGCAAAAGGGGTTTGAATCAGCACTGGATTTTTTTTTTTTTTTTTTACATAATGCAACCCATCTAAGTGAATTGAAAAGATCAGTGTTTTCACCGCCTCTCTAGCTAGCAAAAGAAAGAATGTAAAGGCCAGCATAGCAGTTTTACAGGCCAGTAGTATGCAGAGTAGTCAATGTATATTCCACAGGACTAGAATGCAGTGACGGTTAAGAGATGGCCAAAGCTGTTACTAACACACACAGAGCACAGCTCCACTGCAACCATAATACATCACAAAAATAATTAGCAATGCAGTCTTGCTACTATACTTACCCAAAATACAATTATGTAAGCCGGTAAAAAAAGAGTTACTGATACAGCAGACTTTCCCTGAAGAAAGTCACAGAGCACCCAACGGACTAACTGAAGGAAAAAAAGTTACTCCTGGCCTTGCTTCTTGCCAGTATGTCAGGAAACAACAAAATATTCATTGCAGGATTAGAGACATGTTCTAAAAGTCAGTACCTGACCAATTAAGATTATATGATTTGTTAAAAATAATCCATGATTCCAAATCACATATATAGGGAGTTCATGAGATAGAGGTTCTTGCCAGTAGCTTTAAAAATAGTAACTTGATCTGAAAGGTCTTTCATGTCTCACTAAAAATGCAAGTTGGGCAACTAGAATTCAGTTGCCAAATGTATCAAGCAGCATTACTGCTCAATGTCCAGATGTTGGTTTTGGGCTATGAGACACACATGTTTCAGACACAGTAGCCCTGAAATTTCTTTGCTTCTGCAATGCCAGCAGCAAGTCCTTTCTGACATAATTGTAGGTGCTGAGGCATAAGTTGGTCCCCTGCTAGAAAAGCATCTTGATGCAGGCTCTTCTTAAGTAGTCTGTATATGTGACTGTCTATATTGTCTGCATTCTCTTGACACAGGTTTTATAGACTGATCAGTACTAGTCTTGTCAAAGAGAAGAGCTGTCATTGACTTTGCTTATTGAGTCCCCAGTTCCCACTTTCGTCACTCCAATAATTAAGCCAAATCAGCAGAGCTCAGAGCAACTGGCATGAGAGGGGGGCAGAAAGTAGGATGGCTACTCAAAAGATGAGCAAAAAGAAAGAGAAGCATGTATTTGCTAGGCCTCCACACAGCCTAATTAAAAACAATTTCAAAATGTATTAATTTTACTTATGAAAACTGCATTTTATGATGGAAAATCTCATTCAAAAAACTTTAGAAGGCATTTATTCACATTGGAAATCATATTTAAGAAAATTTAGAAAAGAATTGCTTCAGGGGAAAAGAAACATTGATCAAACTTTTATAGCTGCAGCCTGCATTAATGAGAACATGATCCCTTATAATATAGCCAGAGATGATAAACAGCTGCAGTGCCAATATAGCACTTGTTAGTTCAGATACAGAAGGAGGGCAGCCATAACTGGTGCACAGCATCTTTGTACTTCAACAATGGTGTGCTGCTCCTCCTAGCACAGGGACACGTTATACACATAGACACAGCATTGTGCTTTGTTCCAATAGCTACACACCATGAAGAACCAAGGGATGTAGGAACAGACGTTGTAAACACAGAAACAATATAACCCTAGCTACTACTAGTGAGGCCCAAACAATGGTACTGCCTTCAAAAAAGCATACGATGTTCACAGCATTGTATGCTGTTCCGATGTGTATGTTGAAGTAGGCCTAGAGAAATGCCACTCCAATCAATGGAGTGTGAAGTGAGATAAGAGACCACAGAGCAGCACTTCAATATACAAACATTCTTGAAATTTAATGTAAATATCTACAACACCATATTATTTGGGCCATTAAGGTCTACATCCTCATCTAGCAATGATCAATACTTCTGGCTTAAACAGAAAAGCAAATCCCACAAGGCTATTGGACAATGCTGCACATTGTAAGTAAGCATCTGCATCAGCAGAACTCAACTTACACTCAGAGACAGAAGAGACACTTATTGAGTCCTAACATCTCAACTGTATTAACAATGAAAGGCAGTGGGGCTTTTTATTCTCATTTTGCATTGCAAAACATGTGAAGAATAAAGTCTCAGTCCCTCTTTTTCAAATAAAGCCATTTCTAAAATAAACATGCTGCTTAAGGATGCATCAGAATAGGATTCATATACTTCTGTAACATTAGTCTAGTTTTCCCCCACACTTCCAGCTTGCTGTTATCCTACCAAATCAGGCAGGTAATTTCCCAAGAAAACAACTCTTCTGTTAGTTTTCCACTTCAGCAAAACCAACATATCATACACTTGCTCATCTCCTGTCAGTCAGTCTGCTGCGGGCTCAATAGCTCCCAGATTCTCTGCGATGGAGTCAAGAATCTGAAAGTCCAAATTCTAACAACAGCCTCAAAGCTCAGGGCTTCCTGCACCAGGTGGGGAGACTGGGAAGATGGCAGAGTTCCCTGAGCTCCTGGTCAAGGCCTGGCAACTCTGGGACATAAGATGGGGTGGGGACTTCCCCCGAGACAGGCAGATACTCTGAGGAAAGCCAAAACGAAAGCATGGAATTTGCTTTCAGAGGGAAGTACAAAGATATAAAAATGTAGTTTTTATACTGAATCTCAGCACAAGGGTTTTCTTAACATTGGTATTTCCCACAGAAAGAAAATGCCATGTCTTGAGCAGCTTTAACTGTAACTCATATCCTGCTAGGAGCAACTGTTTCCCAGCATGTAACTGATTACAAGAAGATTCATCAGGATTGTATCTGGATCTTGTTGCCATTAAAACAATACAGTAAATTAAAAAAAAAAAATTATTTACTGTGACATAAGCATCAAGAGTTTCATGGCTTGAACTGCTACTTCATGGTCCTTGTCCAGAGGCATGGACACAATTCGATCCTAATGGATGTAAAATGACAATAAAAAGATGTAACATGGTTTGTTCTCAATAAACAGATATTTTTGCTACAGCTAGATCATCTACACTAGTAGAGCAGAGATTTATTTTTATTTCAGCAGCTATTTCCTTAGAGACATAAGGCAACTTGATTACTACCAAGTAGTCCCCCAGCCCCTGAAAATTAACAGCGTGTTAATTTTTTAACTGAATTAATCATGCAGTAATATGATATTTTTATAGATGTAAAGTATGCGTTCACAAGAAATCAACTACAGTCTACAAATTAAAAGTGACTGACAACTTGTTTCTAAGATGTTACTACTGGCACTTCGGTATGTTAAATGAAGGTAGGCCTCACATTACAAGCATTACATAATCAGTTTTCCCCATCAACAATAAAGTGCGTGTACCTACACGTTACAGAAGCCAGTGCCTCGCTGCAAAGACAGTTAGGACTTGAGTCATAAAAGTACTTCATGGAATAGCAGCAATATTCCTGACCTCCAGAATTCACACTATTCTAACCCGGTACACATACAAACACCTCAGAAAAGAGTGGAATTTTTCCTGTCCAATGTACCCAAGAACTCAAACAGTGCAGCCTACATCTTTAAGTTATATTAAACCTTTGGACTTGCTTGTTTTGGGACCAACAGCTTTCTCACTTAACATATCATTCCTAAATCTCTAGATGCATTTTACTTTGCACCTTCCTTTTTCTCACAACCCAGGTGAGGAGGTGTGGAAGTCCATGAATTGTGAGTTCAACACTCAAGGGTAACAGAGGGAGCTTGTGGGAGATGAATTGATGGTTATATAACTACATTTCCCACCACTGAGAAACCATGATTTAAACTTTGGAAGATTCCAGATCAGTCTGTATTTTGTGTGAAGCTGTTTGTTTACAGGAGAAGGTGGTGTTGTGTTTGGATCAGGTTTTTTTGATTGGTAGGATGGAGTTTGCAATAATCCATTTGTATAGCACCCTCCACACAGGGGGAGATCACAGGACAGACCAATGGGAGTTATTTCATCAGTCTGAATACCAGTCCTGCAGTTGCTTACGCAGCTTACAGCAACCTTCCTTTAACTAGAAAGACAAAGGACTACCACAAAACTGTTTAAAAACAGGGGTTAATCTTAGATAGCCAAGTTTCAATCTGAATAATTTATTCTTAAGATACCAATATTAATCTATTTCTTGTTCTTTGAGAATGTACTATAGGTATTTTTTACTATTAGCAACTGCTTTGACATACAGGTAAGCCCTGCACCTGCCACAGAAAGAACATGAATTACCACCACATGCAGGCATTGATTATGTACTGATTCAGAGGGACTGAGGTATCAATCACAGCACTTTGAGTTTTCTTATTCAAATACCGAAAGGGCCCAGGCCTGTAGGGGTAAGAGTTGCCGATGAAATCATTACCAAGGGCAGGATTAAAAAAAGTAAAGGGCTTACTTCTTAAATGAGTCGGGATGTTGGAATATGATAAAGGCAGTGTACAGGGTCAGTGCGGTCACAGAACAAGCTCTCAAAATTATAGCGTATCATCTGTAATGTTCAGAAAGGAGATAAGGGATCCTTCTTCAAGATTTATACTGATATGGTGGAACAACAGAGAGGCATTCCCCTATCAGCGTGATACATGGTCAGCTAACGCAGTATCTACAAGGTTAACCTATTATCACGAGCAGCAAAAAAAAAAGGGATCTTTAGAGTATGAAATTGTCATGTGCCAAAATCCAGTAAAAAAATCTGGGCCATTCTGGATGAATGGTGGAGATAATTGACCACAGTGCGTGTTAACACCATTTCGTGCATGAACTTAAGTGAAACAGAAAATTCCATGGAAACAGAGGGGAGCATGTCTGCAAAACTCCTTCATCTGCTCAAACAGGCTGTTTCTGCAGTACTCTAGCACCCATCACTCAAGAGAGTGGGGAGATCAGCTCCGATCAAAATATCAGACCCTGTGTAGGTACCCAACCCAGACTTAAAAAATAGTACATAGTAATCTATTTACCTTGAATCTGCTAGTAAAGAGATCCATCCTGGAAACAAGTTCTTTTCTGCTATAAATTCCTTGTAGTCCCAAAAGACACTTCAACCGCACTTCAGCTTGCTATAAGACAAAGAGAAATCGGCTAACAGTAAAAACTTGGCATTTATATTATGTAAATAAGAGTTCTTTGTGGGTGCCTGCAGCAGACTACCCAAATACTGCCTCATCTTCTTTATTAGTAATATCAGTACCATTTTGTCTGTGTGCACATATGTATCTCTCTCTCTCTCACACACACACACACACACAGAAAGCCTGCAGTGAATCAAATTTAAAGGTGACATCAAAGTTTGTGTTAGGCTCCCTAAGAGACAAAGAAACTCTCACAGACTTTACAGCTAATAAAAGTAACAGAATGCAAAAGATGCAGGAATTGTGCTATACACGCAATTAAAGATATACAAAGACAAGAGTATGGATGACCTAATTAATACAATCAGCATGCTTCCACACATGAGACTGTTTGCTTCCTTTCAACATTTGACTCAGTCATTAAACACTGATGAGGACTCCAAGAGATTCTGGTCCAGCAAAAATTCCCAGAGGAAGAAGTACACCTCAGAAATGCATCAGTTTATCATTGCAGGTTCTCACAGATACAGAGTCAAGTGTTTACTCCTTCTCTCTATTTCTGTTTTATACTAGAACACTGTATTTTAAGCATTCTAAGAAGAGAAAGGTTGCTTTAAATTTGGCAAAGTATTTTTATCCCTGCAAGGTGTTATTTCATACTATTCATACTGCTGCTTCACAGATGCCTCAGAAAGAGGACTTTTCCTTATCCAGCTTTTAAATTCTTATGCATATTGCTAAATCTTTCACATAACAAAGCTTTAAATGGCATTACGAAAGCCATTTTGAGGATCTAACATAAAAAAATCACTGCATTCTGTAAACTTCTAATGCTAAGGATATCAGCAGATATACTTAAAAACACTGCAGGCTTTCAATCAGTCTTTTCATATCTCTTCCTTAATTCCTCTTGCTAACAATAGCAGTAAGAATAATCAAGGAAACCCAAGAAAGGAGACCACCTACACAGAGGCTATCCATTACTACAAGTTCCTGTTCACCTGCTTAGATGGAAAGCAAAGGATGGTACACAGTAGCAGGCTTTGACCCACGGTTTTGCATAAGGCAGCTTTTTGTTAGAAATATAAAATGAAAGATCAACAGGTGACAATGAGTACTGCTCTCTAATCTGTCTGTGACACACCAGCAGTACATATTCTATACTGTATTTTAAAATTAAAGGCCTTGTCTGAGAAAGACACTGTTGCCCCCACTTGCTCCTTCCTACAGCTCAAGGGCTCCACAGCACAAAACTCACAAACAGTCCCAACTCAGTACCCATCACTGCACGCTGGCACAAACTGAGCTCAGCCAGTGTACTGCAATCCCGGCTTCAGCTGCCCTCAGTGTTTTATCATGAGGCTTTGCTTGTGAATAGGGACTGCATTTGTTCTTGGTGGGGGGGGGAAGGAAAAAAGTTTGTGATGGTTTGTTGGAGGGTCATATAGACCTTGGCACACAGCTAGTAATGTCATTTACACTTGTCAATCAGGTGGTATTGAAGTGTAGGTCTGCAGATAAAAAGTTTAAAACATTAAGCCACCTGCCTTCTAAGGTATCTTCTTCCCACCCAAAAGCTCTTCGTCATAACTCTGTATGTATATGTTTCTTTTAAGTGTTGAGAAAATTAACTCTAAGAAGTATGAACAAATAACTACTACTGCTAGGACGAGTTCTGCTGTCTTCCTATGTTTTCAGTTGCTTTTTCTCCTTCTCAGCCACCTCTCCTTTCCTAGACTCATCGCTCCTCATAGTTGTAGAGGTATGTAAAATAGCTTCTTGATCATTCAAAATTATCTCACTACCTTCAGCTCCGTTCAACAGTAACACAGGCAAGTACAAATATCTAGTCATCTACTCTGCTCACCAAAACTATGATTCTAATCTCGACGAAATACGTGCCTGTTTGGTCTTTCAAAGCTGTGACAGAGTAAAAGCGAATTATGTAAGCACAGTTTCAGAATACTCTGAAGGCATGCTGTCCCTCAGCTGTATTATAGTATATTTCTACCCTGACCTGCATACAGACTGGCAGACAACATCAGTAAGACAGTGGGCAGCTCTAGTGACCCAAAGAGCTCTGCATGGGCTCCAGCACCGCTGTTCCACAACTCTTACTGAGCCAAAGATTGATCCTCATACGCAATTTTGAGCATATTACCACTGAATTTGAAGCATCTTCTTGCACTAGGAAATAGCATTTCACATAAAAATATAATGTTTCATATCAGGTTATAATGGCAAAATGGTATCTCATGGGAAAGAAGGAATTATTATATTCAAATAAAAGACCTTGAAGACAAAATGTTAATTTCAGACTTACTTCCTCCTCCCCTCTCCGCTTTAAAGCCTCCCAAATGACTGAACTTAATCTCTGTTTACAGCACTGTAGATGATCCTGGCCAGGTTTTCCCCCATCGTTAGAATACTTTTGTCATTGTTCCACTCTGGGACCTAAATTATTTGGCAAACTTCTCTACATTATATTCTAAAAGAAAATTGGCTCTGGGAGATATCAGTTTCTTGCCGCCCACCCCCAACAAGATGGAATGGAAATGCTTATTATGAAGGAGTAGTGGGAAATAACATTCAGATGTATATAAAAGCACTGCTGGCCCTGTTGCTGCCAAAAATGCCCTGCTCTCATTTTGGGATTGGGCAATTTAACAGTGGCTGCAAATTACAAAGCACAGCCGGGACTGCAACCACCAGTAGTGGCACACTACCAGGTCTTGGCCAAATGTGGAATATGGAAGACTTCTCCCTTTATCTCACTCTGCTTGCATCTGCATTGGTTTCAGATAATAAGCTTCAGAAAAACAACCATTTCCAGTTCCCAATAAATGACACTGGATGAGCTATGTGCATCAGAGACACCAGCTGTTAATTTTCACTGTACAACACTACAGTGAAGACACGTCATCTTCAAAAATTACTTTTTTTTTTTTTTGAGAATTCTCCCAACTGAACATATACTACAATTATATTCTGATCAAATAAAGTTTATGCAGTAAAGGAGAACAGTTCTTGACAGATCTGTTGTTCTAAAAATCTAAATACTACCTTTACAGTAATAGAATCGTTTAGGTTGGAAAAGACCCTTACAATCATGAAGTCCAACTGTTAAACTAGCACAACGCCGGAGAGTAAGAGGCTTTGTGCTCCCCCTCCTGGCTTTGTGGGAAACTACAATTTTATTCACAGAACACAAACGTTACCTAAAGCCAACACGAAACTGACGTTTCAGAATTTATACAGAAGCTATATACACTTTAAAAGGTACCCTGCAGGAGTACAGTGTGCCAATTTCAGTAATTAGCCATTCAAAATAAACATTTTTATCCTCCTAAAATCGCGCATGCATTTTAGAAGCAGGAGAAAAAGCATATTTTTGAGTTACTGCTTTCTTTTCATTGTTTTTTTGTTTTGTTTTGGTGGTTTGGGGGGTTTTTTGGTTTTCAAATGTGCCTCTAGTCAAAAAGAAAAAACAAACTTACCATAAGGAAAATGAGAAAATCCTTTGGGAAATGGCTGGACTTCCTGTAAATATTTTCTATATCCATTTAATTCCAAATGAGAAATACAATATTGAAGATTATTTTACTATAGGCAATATTTATTTGTTCATTTTTTATAAAATAAAGCAAAATTTTAAATATAGCCATCAAACGTAAAAGGAGAATTTTAGTCAATGTTTAACACTGCACATGCTCAAAGGATATAGTCCATTTTACAATTCAGTAGTAGGTCCTGATTCGGTAACATACAAAATTGACGGCACGTACAGTGGGGGGGCACTGCTACAGAACTGGAAGAATGTTCTCTGCTGTTTAGTGCTACAATGGCTTTAAAAATAAAACCTGAAAGGGGGAAGAAATTAAATTCTTTTTTCTACCACCACAGTCTTAAATGTCTACTCTCAAAAATTTAAACACTAGGATTCTTTGAAGAAAATAAAAAAAAAAATTTCCCATCTACTGTTCCTAGTAAGAAAAATTAAAACTTTACCTTATCATACAGCATCCAGCCAATGTACTTTAAGTAGCTATCATTTAAAAAAGCATCTGGGTATGTTTTCATCCAGCTGCCAATTTCTTCAATGCAAGTTGCTCGGATCTCGGGGACCACATCACTGTGAAATTATAAATTTGTCATATTAATATGTTAAAATTACCTAATATGTATTAATTATATTGTGATTTTTTTTTTAATTGCAGAAGCTTGTATAATCCAATATTACAAGTATCTTCATATTAATGTTCTAAGTTAGTCTTCAGTTGACAATTAGACCACTTTCAGCTACAAATGTTTCATGTAATAATTATTCTGTAATTCCGGATATGTTCTCAATCACAAATGCACTGCTCTAGAGCCAGCAAGAAAAATTTAAGAAACATACTTAAGAGAGGTCCTTTCATAAGCCCAAATTCTTTAAAATAATTTAACTGCTACACTTTGCTTGACACCACCAGTGTCTCTAGGATGTTTAACTTGGTTCTGGTATCTGGACAATCTAAGCAAGAGTTTCTTGGGAACACAGATACACATCATAGATTTATTTTTCTTCTTACCGATAACGGTTTAGAAATGTCCCTTTGAAAATAGCACTCATCATGTTCTGTATCTCTAGAAGCTTATGTTCATACTGAAATACAATGAGAACTGAATGTTAATATTGGTCCCACAATTTATTACACATGAAAAATTTGCATCAGTGCACTTACAATATTACTGTGGTGCAAATCGTCAGTGTTTACATACGGTACCAACACAAAATGAGTGATCTGTATCTACACTAAAAATTGGCCTTTTTGTAGCTACATTCTGATGAAAGATTTATCAGATACCAACTACTAGCCTGGAAAACAAGGTACAGCACATATGTTTGATATAGTGAGTCTTACTCTATCAATACACAGAAAGATACAGCACAACTACTAAGCAATCTTCAAATATAGGTCCGAATTCTCTTTTTATGCACTTAAACAGAGATGGAAGAAAGGCGGACAAGGGAATTTTCAAAATGCACCTATTCCACAATGAGCATGTATTTTAACCAAGCCCTGAAAATCTAGTTTTGAATATCTGGAAATCTAAGCCACTTAATAAAAACAATCTCTCATCAACAGCATCAGGAAGGGTGACAAGTTTGCATCCTCCCTCCCCCACACATTTCCTCTGTTTCCCCCTAAGATCAGACTTACGAGGATACTAAAAAACCCTGTCTCACCCAAACACTTCATCCCACAAAAACGGGTTTGTTTCTATAACAGAGAAGTCCACGGGCATACAGAGCTCAGAACAGAGGTAGCTGATTCTAGGGTCAGGGGAGAAGGAACCATGCTTGATGTTCATACATCAAGTCACCTCCACCCTCAAGCCAGAATTATTTCTTACAGTTATAGGCCTGTCTCTGGGAGCTGATATGGAGCTGTCTGGCTGAGCAGGGAAGAAATGACAGAAACTAAGCAGCACGACACAGGTCACACTTGAAGTTATGGCCATTTTTACAGTGCATTACTTACACAGAGACTTACACAGACAGCTACCCTGTGTCCTTTTTCATTCACTGAAATTCAGTTCAAGAACTAATGTTTTGGCTTGCAATTTGTATAAACATATGCAAAACTGCACTACCACAACACAGAGCTACTAATGCAATTACATGTATGGGTAAATCCATATTTGTGTATAGATCAAGGGCTAATGATGCCAATCTAGAGAAATAATTAGTTGGACAGGCATGACAAGTTAACAGTATATAGGTCAGTTATTACCTTCATCATTTTTGTACCTCTTAATCTAGCCAGTCACCACTGCTCTGCACCACACATTGGATAAACATATAAACCTCAAAGAATTGCAATAACCCAAAAGCGACCTGTCAGTAATGCTTCTTTTCATGGGAGATGTGTGAAGATGTAAAAGACACCTGCCTAACCTCTTTCCTTTTTCTCTCTAGTTGGTCAAGTCTGTAATTGGTCCTCTTGCCACTTATCCTCTTCTTCTCCACCTCATATAATCTTTGAGCATTGTGCTTGTTGACATCAAGGTTCAGACGTACACTTATAACTGCTGTGAGAAGTTTCATTGCTAAAAAGGAAACAAACCCAACATATTTAGCTTAGCTCAGAGATATGTAGCATAAATACATTAACCACTTTATCACAAAAAGGATATGGTTAGCCAAATCCAGTTTATTATTCAAAATACCAACATTGCTAGATTACAGCAATTTGTTTTAAAGTACAGGCAAACAATGATCAAAAAAGGAAAATTTAGTGATAATACTGGTCATTTACAAGTTTTGTCCAGAGTTCTAGTCAAAGAAATAGTTTACTGGATGACTCTCTCCTTAGTTTATGTATTTTTGATTTTTCTGCAAAAGAACCTAGGTTGTGGAACAGGTGATTTTCAGTAACCAACCAAAAAAAAAAAAAACCAAACCCAATAGTGAAGCTGGCCCATAAAAGACTGGGGATCTTAATATTTTTTTCTTGAATTGACAAAAATTCATGTTTTTCTAAGGATCACTAGACATTGTTTTGCATAGATTCCAAGTGGGTTTTTTGAGTATTCAAAGCCAACAGTGTACTTTAGAACAAATTATGCTTTAAGTGTTCTTTGCATGGCAGAGACAGTATTTACTGGCTTTAGGGAAGAAAAAAAAAAAAAAAAAGTACTTTCATGTTGCATGAAAAAACGTGTTACAAGCGATGTTCTTTTTTGCACAGATACCACAAGAATAACAGCTCTCCAAAGGAAGCTTTCATAGGTGAAGCATTTAATGCAACCTCATCACATTAATTAGCAGAGGGAAGAAAATAACAAAATAGAAAATTGACTGTGAAAAATCAGTTACTGCAGTTACTGAAAAAAATGAAAAAATAAAAGAAGAATCAGAACACAGCATAATTCTAAAATTAATAATGTCAGACATTAAAGACTTTTTCTTTAGAAAGAAAAATTGGTCTAGATCTATCATACATAAAGCATCCAAATTCCATTTAGATACACACAGGAAAAAAATTATATTACAGTAACATACATTAGGAGGAAGGCACTGTCAATGCATAAGAGAACAACTGCTCCAGTAAACAGAGCTTTTCAGTTTTGAGCACTTTTGTTTGTAGACAAGTCAACAAAACTCATGATCTATGGCAACTCTGTGAGTTATTTTACCTGCCAAAGTGCTTGTGTGTCTAAATGCTCTGACCATGGAGTCTGCTAAGCCTGTAAGCAGCGAGATGACAGTGTCCATCAAGTAGCTATCATACAGGATGCTGCACTGGCACTGCTGGACAAGCACTGCAATAAATTCACAGAAATTGGCCTTGAACTTCTTCCAATAGGGTCCTGTTCTGATCAGCGGGTAGTCTTCATTGTCCTGCACAAGAAAGAAGAGTCAAGAGAAAACACACTAATTAGTTTTGTTTGTGCACACCATTTACATCTCTCCCACTGAACATCAAAGAGGGTTTTGCTGACAGTCAGCTTCACCTCAGCTCCCCACTAACTTTTTTCAGGGTTATTACACCAAAGTAGGGACATGCAACTAGGTTACAAGCAAGCACACATACAAACTAGCCTCGTTAGAGCTACACTGTCACAACAGCTCACAGTTGAGAGCAATGTATGCGAGGTAGCTGTGAACAGAGAGGTGGGAGAGGGCATGTGAAGTCACAGCATCATAAATAACTCTCACTAGCATAAACCATGAGCACTCCTGGCCTCTTCTACTTCCTTACTAGTAGTGCTTCCCCACTTCCCCGTCCTTCCTTTTTTCTCCAAGTACATGGTCAAATCCGGGAGCAAACTGAAGTGACTGAAAAAGAGTAGCTACTTTGCCAAATTGTTTTTCAGAGGCTTCAGTTCCCCAAGGTGGTTTAGCATGTAATTACATAAACGTGTCTTAAACAAGAGATCTGATCCTGGGGAAGTGAAAATAAACATCTGTGGTATGGGGCAGGATGGGACTGTTTTCTTCACAGCATTGCCAGTTTAAGGAGTTTATCGAGCTACAGCTTAATGAAAAATACTGAGTTACTCACCTACAGTACCAGCACCTAAGTCTCCAAAAACCTCCACAGAACAGTAAACAAGCAGTACCTTTGACATTATGCAAAAAAGCAATAAAGCTTACAATAAAGCCACAAGAGTGTTCAGAGTACAGTTGACACTGCCAGGAAGAAAGCAGACAGATGGCAATTCAAATGACTCCTCGCACAAAATGGGGCACCTCAAGTGAAGAGCACACTAGGAAGACTTTGTAGATGGCAACCTCAGGCAGTGTGAACATTTATTTCATTTGCATCTCACAGATCCCAGGAATGGCTCTGAATATTAATTTGCATCCTGATAATTTCCAGGTATGAATGGAAACAGGGAATTCCAAAGCTTCACTCACTATGGAAAACATAATCCTGAAGGCAGGCCACTACTCAGCTGGTCCCTCAGTTGGTGAAACACCTTCTGAGATATTTTCTAACCTGCAGCTTCACACCCAGAATAACCTCCTGTACTTAGAGCACTTTATGCTCTTCTCTTGTAACTTTGTTTACAAAGCACAAGATCCACTGCTTTCTTGGAGGGGGAAAAAAAAAAAAAAAAAAAAAAAAAAAACCCAACACCACCAAAAAAACCAACACCACAAACACAGACCAATCTTAGGGATGCCCGCAACCCAAAGCACATTGGAAATTTGGAATTTGGGATTCATTCCTGACCAGGTTGCAAGAGTCAGTTCAGAGCCTAACAGTAGTAGCAAGTGTCAAGACAGAAAGGGAAGTCCTCAGCGGGCCCCATTAAGTACTCCTTGATTGTGACACAGACAGTAGAAAGACAACCTACAACTTCAAGAAATACCTACTTGATCACAGTAGCTTACACTTCAATCTGAAAAGCAGCACAAACACAGGAAGACATCTCACTTCTTAAAAGCATTTCTACTGTCCATGTATATCATACTGGGATACTCATTAACAGTAATATGCATACTGTAAATATATAGACAGCATAATGGGCACACCACCTAAATGAGGCACCTACCTTGGGATTCCCTTAGATTCCCTCCACACCCAGTAGAGAGGAGCAACTCTACTTGCAGAAACCAAGTCAGATTAGGCACTTAACCGGGTTCTTCCAGGGAACCATTTGAATCACTCAATGAAAGCTCCTGCTTTGACTCATCCTGGAAATGTTTCTTTCTTTCATACATAATCAATGGAAAGAAAGGAAAGTCAAAGTGAAGTGCCAACAAGGAGTTAAGATGAATTCCCCACAATGCTGCAAGTGTGTTTTGGGTTTGCGTGGCAAGGTTTTGGTAGCGGGGGGCGGGGGGGTTACAGGGGTGGCTTCTGCAAGGAGCGTCCCCTAGGTCCGACAGACCCAATACCAGCCAGCTCTAAGGCAGATCTGCCAAGGCCAAGCCAATCAGTGGCAGTGGTAGTGCCTCTGGGATAATATCGTTAAGGAGGAAAAAAAAAAAAGGAGGGGCAGCTTTTGCAGCCAGAGAGAGNGAGGAGTCCTCCCCCTGAGGAGGAACAAGTGGCAGAGACAATGTGTGATGAACTGGCCACAACTCCCATTCCCCATCCTTCCTGGTGGGAAGGAGGTAGAGAAATCGGGAGTGAAGTTGAGCTCAGGAAAAAAGGAGGGGGTGGGGGGAGGTGGTTTAAGATTTGATTTTATTTCTCATTGCTCTACTCTGTTTTGCTTGATAATAAATTAGATGAATTTTTTTCTAAGTTGAGTCTGTTTTGCCCATGACGGTAATTGGTGAACGATCTTCCCCTGTCTTTATCTCAACCCACAAGCCTTTTGTTATATTTTCTCTCCTCTGTCTAGCTGAGGAGGGAAGTGATAGAGCGGCTTTGAGGGGCACCTGGCCTCCAGCCAAGGTCAACCCACCACAAAATGTTGTATGGGAATAAGCATTACAGAAAAGTTGTTTCTCTTCTCAAAATACTCTTACAATCAAACATTCATGTTTGCAAGAGAGTATTTTGATAAAACAAGCTTTTGAACAAACCTGTCTGCCTAAACCTCTGTGTGCATACGTGTGTGTAGACCTTGCTGGAAGGGATGGGGAACACTTTTGAACACCACTGCAACTTGACATACATCAGTCTTTTCAAAATGCTATAGGAGCAATTCATTGCACCCAACTCAACGAGTCACCTTCACCTCCCTTTAAAATCAATCACAAGATACAGGCACTTTGAAAGCATGAGTGTGTTCATTCCAAACCAGAGATCTAACACAGACCAGATGAAGCAGACCTCAGAAGTGCACGATTATCTCCATTCAGTAACACACAGTTTAAGATGACTAGTTCTGATGCATTTGCCTCCACAGCCACAGAAAATACTACACTACAGTTGCAAAAAAATTACAAAAGAGCCTCACCGTATCCACTGGCCAAGTAACTGTCAGGATCCAAGGATAGGCCATGAATTTCTTATACTGCAACCCAGTTTCCTGTAATGTGTGAGACAAAATTTTAAAAGCTTTTTGATGAAATGCACAGTTAATTCATAAAGACAAAAACATCAAAACCATGCATCATATTTAAAAGGCTATTAAAACTTAAGGCAATTTGTACTACACGTGGCTTATACAATCCAACACATTAAACAAAATTGTATCCCTTCTCATCTTGTTGTTATTATAACCAATGATAGGAAAAAAACACACTTTTATATAAAACCTGAGTTTTCCTGCTACAAGTAAGAGACAAGTTGGTTTTAAAATTTATAAGCAAACAAGGTACAATCCTCATTATTAATTCTAAGATATGCTTCCCCAGCAAGTCTGTGCAGTTATGCATCAAACTTAACTCTGCTGCTGCTAAACATTTCAGCAACAAAATGGGAGAGGGAAAGAAACCTACAAAAGAACAAAAAACTGCTGCAAGAAATAAATTGCCACATTGAGGAAGAAAAGCCAAACAGAGCAACAGAACAGTTTAAGAAAAAGGGAAAACAAAAAGCAGTGGTCCTAAAGACAAGCCTGTCCCTCCAGTGAGGAATACTGCGGCCCACAAAGAGGAAAGAAATGCCTCTGAATTGCTACATTAAAGCCATTTTCTGCTTCCAATGCCAGTACAAGTTTTTAAAAACTGAAGAGACTGAAATTGGGAGGGACTGTTTGAGATCATCTAATCCAACCCCATCTGCTCAAGCAAGGTCAGCCAGAGCAGGCTGCCCCGTGCCATATGCGACCGGCACCCACTGCTCCTAGCCCCAGTTATGTGGTTAGCATAACTAACGCCATTTTACGAGGCAAGCAGCCATTCTCTATGACCCAGTAGGTCATGTTATTTGTTCCCTTTCCCTCATTATCAGGCCCTGAAGGTTCTGTGAACCAAGAAGACAAACCAAACAGATTTCTTCTTCCCTTCCCTACCAGCCTCAAGGTTACTGGGCGCCAGGCCGATTACTCCCTTCCTTATCAGCCTTGAAGGTCCCAGGCACCCGGCCAGCCAGGTGGTGGTGATGGTCCTGTCACGGAACAGGGAAGCATAACAGCACACAAAGCACTGTCCATAAAATCAAGGGGTTACAAGGCCTAAGTGGGGAACTTGGACTGGAGCTGCTGCTGGGCAGCGAGACCCATGACACCCCGGTGGCAAGGACACCTCCACAGTCATCTGCTTCCTCCAAGGACTGTGCTGAGTAACTCGTATTTTTTTATATGACTTTCAAGTCTAGATTATGATTGTCATATTGATATAGCAAACCACATATTAAGATTTGACTGGATTTGTAGAGAGCCCAGGTGATTAGAAATTTTAAGCTAAATTGTATGACATATTCTGTATTACTTAGGTGATTAGAAATCATAAATTGTATTCTAAATTCTGTATTATGCTACTTACAGATTGTACTATACTGATTCTGCTTTTAGAAATCCTGTGCCATTCTAATCATAAATTCTGTGCTATACAAATCATAATATCCTGTTAAGAAAATAAAGCTTTAATTGTAACTACAACTAGTGCTGTCATCATTCTGCCAAGGATCCCTGAAAGAATCTGTCTGTTCCCTCAGCATTGGGTGACACTGCATGCAGTCAGCTTTTTAATATCTTCACAGATGGAGACTCCACAGCTTCTCTGGCCATCCTGTTCCATTATTTGACCACTCTCACAGTAAAAGTGTTTTCTTGTGTTCAGGTGAAGTTTCACATATTTCAATTTTTGCCCATTGCCCTTCTTGGCTTGCCTTTGTGCTCACTGTCTCACTGGGCACCACTGAGTAGAGTTTGGCTTCCTCTTCCTCATTCCATCCCATCGGGTATTTTTACACATGGATAAGATCCCTCTGAGTCACCTTCTACACCAGTGTGTAGTGGTGCATGGGGTTATTCCTACCCAGGTTCATGGGGTTTCCTGTTGAAGAACTTCATGAGGTTCCCCTCTGTCCATCTCTCCCATCTGTTAAGGTCCCTTTGAACAGCAGAGGGACCTAGCCTAGCAGCTACTCTTCCCAGCTTTATATCACCTGCAAACTTGCCAAGAGCACACTCTGCCCTATTGTCCACATCATTATTAAAGATGTTACACACCATTGGCCTAAATATCAAACCCTGGGGCGCACCACTAGTGACTAGCCTGCAACTGGACTTTGTGCCACTGATCACTACTCTGTGGGCCTGGTTTTTCAGCTAGTTGTCAGTCCACCTCACTGTTTGCTTAACTAACTCATACTTCATCAGCTTGTCTATGAGAAGACAGCGTTAAGTCTTACTGAAGTCAAGATAAACATCTGCTGCTCCCTCCTCATTCACCAAGCCAGTCACTTCATTATAGAAAGCTATCAGATTGGAATTTGCCCTTTGTAAATCCATGCTAACTACTCCTGATCACCTTCTTCTCCTTCATGTCTTTGCACATTATTTCCAGAATTAGTTGATTCATCACCTTCCCATGGACTGAGATGAAGATGACCAGTCAGAGTTCCTCAGATCCTCCTTCTTGCTCTTCTTGAAAACAGGAAGGACATTTGTTTTCTTTGAGTCTTCAGGAATCTCTCCCAGTCGCTACAACTTTTCAAAGATAATCAAAAGGGGCCTCACAATGACATCAGGCAGCTCCCTCAGCACTCCTGGGTACATTCTGTCAGACCACATGGGCTTAGGTATGTTTAGTCCATTTAAGCGTTCCCTAACCTGATCCTCCTCCACAGAGAGCAAGCAGTCTTTGCTCCAGACCTTCCCTCTGGTCTCAGGGATCTGGTATTTCCGAAAGCCAGTCTTACCAGTAAAGACAGAGGCAAAGAAGCGTTGAGTACCTTGGGCTCTTCTGTATCCTTTGTCACCAGGGCCCCTGCCCCGTTTAGCCGTGGGCCCATGTTTTCCTTGGTCTTTCTTTTGCTGTTGATGTATTTGTGGAATCTTTTCCTGTTGTCCTTTATGTTTCTTGCCAGACTCAACTCCACTAGCATTTCATAGAATCATAGAACCATCTAGGTTGGAAAAGACCTTTAAGATCATCAAGTCCAACCGCTAACCTAACCTTGCCATCCCACCACTAAACCATGTCCTTAAGCACCTCATCTATCCTTATCTTAAATACCTCCAGGGACGGGGACTCAACCACCTCCCACTAATACTAGTGAGAATTTTGGGAGGAGGCACTGGTACATGGATATAGTGTTGCAATTAATTCATTCAACAGTAAAGCAATGGTTAAATCACCAAAGTGATCAAGAATAAAGAACTACAGAAAAAGCTTTAATTTTCCACTCTTCCAAATGCTACAAACAAACAATATAAATCAAAAGGCAAGATGAGGTACTCAAGCAGATATCTGCTAATAATCTCCACTCTTGTTACTACTTACGCTACTATTACAATTTGTTTTCAAAAAATATTTTTGAAATCACAGTAGTCCTATATGGTACTACTTCTCAACTAAATCAGTAAGTTACATTTCCATCTTGTTTATGAAAAAGATGAGAAACAACTACAAGGAAAAAGAAACACAAATACAAAGAGGAAAGAACTCACTTGAAAATAACAAACTACCTTGCTCTTACTCCTGCTTTAAAAGAAATTGATTTAATCCTCAAGCATTTTTTCAACCACCTAATAACTATGGTAAACATAAAAATGGTTGCTTCAGACAATTTTTTCTATATTAATGCTAGTTCAATACTAGTCATAACATATCAAGATTAAATTAAACAAGCTGATGGATATTGTCTTTAAAAATACTTAATTCTGTATAAATAATTTTAGGAGGTTTTTTAGTCAGTTTATCTAAAAAAAAACCAAAGAATTGCAGAATTCACTGGATTTAGAATTAAAAAAAAAAAAAAAGAAAACACAGAGATACGGAGTATCTAGCAGAAGGATTATCACTTCCTTCCATCAGTAAAATGCTTCACTAGAGTAGCATGTCAGAATATTGCCCCAAAAACAGTTACTTTGTCTTTATAGCATGCCAAATACTGCTAAGGCAACTGCAGCACCTTCCTTTTTGCACACTAGGACAGGTGAGAAGGTTACAGAGCTGTAACACATCCAGTCTGATGACAACAATAATCACATCTTTGTACCTACCAGAGTGCCTACCCTATCATGAGTGCTATTCAGGGCTAATTTAGTTGAGAAACAAGTGCCAGATTACTAATTCATACGGCCAGACATATATCAGATCATTGTTGTCAAAAATTAGCCCAAGTGCTACTATGCTTCTAAAATGAAGAAAACCATGCTGGCAAATTCATCCTCTGTGGGAATTTCTACAGCAGCTGGTCTTTGAGAGTTGCTCAATTAAAGCAAGGTTGAGGGCTGCTGCTTGACAAATCAATTCAGAGGTGGCAAATACAGAAAAAAGCACAGAAGCAACTGTGAGAATGTTGCAGAAAATTTGATGTTGGCCTAATTAGCCAAGAAGCACTCAAAACAGTGCAAAAGTATTGTAAAGCTATGCATTTTTCTTAACAGTCCTCAAGAAATGAGATATTCGCTATTGTTTTGACAATAAAAAATCAGAAATGCATTTTTCTTCTTTCCTATGACATAACAGAGTTATAAAAATTCATATTCTCAGTAAAAGAGAAGGACAAGATTAAAATAAAAATATCAGCTAAAAAATAATCAGTAATCCACAATAGGATTTTTAAAAGGACCTATCAACCAATTACCAAGGAACTGTTTACCTGCTGCAACGCTGGGTTATATTTACCTCTATAAAGCTATCAAAAGAACTCCTAAAGACAAAGTCATATTCCGGAAGACTACAATTAGCTAGCCCTAATAAAACTCTGAAAATAAAAGGGATTTACAAAAAAAAAAAAAAAATAGTATCCTGCTGCTGCTAAAATAGGTCATTAAAACACCAAAGTTCTCTTGTGAAAAGGAGGATTATTTTCCTAAAGGAAGGAAGTTGGGGACAGCTGATAAGCAGCAAGAACTCTGTTTAGGTTGGCTAGTAAGGTAAGGCCTATTGTTTATATGAAAAAGCCATGCCAAGTCAAGGCTGTGCCTACCTCATCAAAGGTCTCTGTCATTTTCCGCATTACATCCTTCTTGTGCAAACTTTGAAACATCTCTGCTGTTACCATGCCTAGAAAAGTAATGTTTTAAAAAAGAATTACTGACAAGCGTATTACATTAATCAAGTCCAAACCATGGCAAAGACTTCATTTTAAATTTAGAAACATCAAGAAAGGGGGATTCAGGCTGTCTTATCTCTGTTTACAGGCAACGTATTACATAGGGAGACATAAATTCATAGAATGGTTTGGGTTGGAGCAAACCTTAAAGATCATCTAGTTCCAACCTCCTGACATGGGCAGGGACACCCTCCACTAGACCAGGTTGCCCAAAGCCCCATCCAACCTGGCCTTGAACACTGCCAGGGATGGGGCATCCACAGCTTCTCTGGCAACCTGTTCCAGTGCCTCACCACCCTCACAGTGAAGAAATTTTTCCTTGTATCTAATCTAAGTCTACCCTCTTTCAGTTTAAAACCATTACTCCTCACCCTATCACTACATGCCCTTATAAAAAGTCCCTCTCCAGCTTTCAATTGCATTCATTTATAGTAGAAAATACTGATGAACCAAAACTGAAATTCACATTAGAGAAATCTGCCCTGTGCTGTCTGGCATGGCTATTTTTATTGTCCATTCATTTACTTCAAGGATTCACTAAAATTTTGCCCACTGCTAGTCAAAGACCCCCAAAACATTTTCCATAAAACAAGGCATATTAGTCAAAGACCTGGAAAAAAATTTTGAAGTACAGAAGGTACACTCTAGCTACTTAAACATAGGCAGAAGTTTCAAACTAATGGAATAGTCTTCTTAAAACTCTTACTTGCTATCCTGAAGCATTTCACTAGCAAACTGTCCCCAGAAGTCACTGTGTCTCAATGTTTGTTATGAAACAGACAGCTTCACAACCCTCTGGTAAAAGTAACTGCAATGAGGCAAGAGATTGCTTTCCTAGCCACCAAAGCAGCAACCTTAATTTGCTAGTTGTTTATTTTCACATAAAGATACTAGCAAAACAAAAGGTACTAGGAAATTACAAAACAAATGGCAACCGAAACACTGTATTAGAACGGTCATCAAAAACATATTCCCTATGTGGGTATTCTGCAAAGCAACGTGACACACCACTTCAGCAACCTGACCTTGCAAACCATGTTCAAATACAGCTGTGCAAGTTGGCATGCTGTAAACACAGAGTCAAAGAATTCAAGCAGCAGCATTCTTTACTATTAGTACTGCCCATCTGGAGTTTGTCTTAATGAACAACACAGATTATAAGTACATGATTTACTGGCAAGAAAAATCCCATTTTAGAAAGCACACTTCAGAATACTCTTACCTACAGACAATGGAAAGGGCTACTAAGAGTAAATTACCTTGACAGCCTGAGCACTGAATGAAGAAGTTGATCAGATCAAGAAGTGCCACATTCCTGTCTTGTTTGTAAGCTTCAACCCAGTCATCTACTACAGACTGGAACAGATTACAGAAACTCATTAGTCAGGAGCTGAACACAGCATGCTGCACTCCACTGAGGACACTCATAATAAAGATGCAAACTAACATTGCTCCATGTCCATTAAATTACAAAAATAAACTCTACACCATTTTGTTCCACTGCTAATAGCACATGTAAAAGACTCCTTCTGGGGTAAAATGAAGTCTTCAATGGCTCATTCACAAGTTCTGCTCTAGGCAATGTTGCCATTCACAGACCCTTTGCTCTCTGTTAACAGGGAAAATAACCACAGCTTTAATAATTTTAATATACAAAAAAACCAAAAACCTGATTTCTTGTCAGCACTGAGGAAAAGTTTCGCTTTAGTGCTGGTTTTGGCTGGACACAGTTAATCCAGGTTTTAATCCTTCATACACATATACAAACATAATATGCACCTATGTTCACAGAATATGGGTAGGTGGGCTTCCTCACAATGAAGAAAGTTGCTACCTATATAGACGGACAGGGAGCCTGACTATTATGCAAACTGCTGTCAAATTCCATTGGAATAATGGCAAAAGAAAAATACCGAAAGGCAAGCTCCCAGAAGAAAAATGCCTGATTTTCAGAATCCTGAGCAGGCAAAGTTTTCTACTGATAAAACTTTTCTGCCTTTTTTTTTTTTTTTTTTCTCCAAATAATTCTCTTTTCACGTGTTCAGACATTGCTTTAAGAAGACTGGTTTAGGTACATGCTTCCTTCCTCTTTTTAAATATCTGACAGCTACTTTTTCACTAATTTCTTGAAGATGCATTCCTTTCAGGAGTCATGCTCATAAGTTTTCCAATCAAACATGTTTCTTCCCCATCTATGCCAAAACAGAACAAAGTTTCAACGCTCCAGAGTATAAATAACTGAAATGACCACTGTTTATCCATCTTCCCTCCACCAACTCCTCTCAGAATTCAGAGTCAGAAATACCTGCATGGCCCGCTTCCCCATGCTGACAACTTCAAACAACGTAACTGCCTCAACCACTTCTCCATTCTGCAGCTGGCTCACTCTTCTGCTACTGGAAGAATTTCTCCTTATGTTTTCACACTGTTCTCGGACCTTCCGTTTCTCTCTCTGAAATGAGTCAAGCAAAGAAAGCGTGTGAGAAAATGTGACACATAATAGCCATTCACAGATACGTGAATTAGCCCCTAATAACAAGTTTATTTTACTCTCATTGTAATGATTCCCCAGGGTGCTAACTTAACTTCAAGGACACTGATAGAGCCTTATCAAACATGACCATACCAGAAGGGGATAAAAGAAACGATTTACCAGTTTGAATTTTTTTTCTCAACACTGAGTCGTAAGCATAAGAAGGTATAACAGGAAAGAAGCTTCTGAACAGTTGTGTACTACCCAAAAGGCATTTTTCAGTGGCAGCTGTAATTTCTGAAGAATAGACAGCAAGCACAGAAGCTCTTCTACATCTTTTCACTCACAGGGTAAACACACAACCTGCAAATTAACATCAGCTGCACACAATGCACAGCTAAGGAAGAACACACACTGAAATGAACTGACTGTTCAAAAGCCAGCACTGAGACATTGATGCCAACGGAATTTGGGGCGGGGGTCAAGCTGTACTCAAGTGACGAGATGCACTGTATTGTGATTGTTTTATGCAATACTCCATTTTGTATCAATTGAATGAGACAGAAAATAAGTTTGATAATAATAAAAAAAAATGAAAATCAACTTACTGGTGTTCTCAGGTTGCCATTTCTCATACAGCTGCCATTCTGCACAGCAGATTCAGGCACAGTCTCATCATGGACCGCATTCTCTCTGAAGCATAACAAACACGTTGAACAGGTTAGCAGTGAGAACACAGAACTACACACTTCAGTACAAACAACAGAAGAAAATAAAAGAATATATATGGATTTAAATATTTTTAATGAATTCTTCAGAAGCTATGTAATTTTACTAAAATCCAAACAGTTAACTTTAAAAGTACAACAGAAATTTGGGGCCTTTTTCAAACTATTGGTTTTCCTGTAAGATATACAGATAATTAGAAAACCAGCAAAATTGTCAAAGATATCAAGGAACTAGAAAGTAAATAAATGAAACAGAAAGCTGATGTTGACTTAAGGCAGCCTTTGTTGACTTAAGAGCTTTGCACCATGAATCAATAACACAAGTATGCATTCACTTTGTGGGTGCCCTGCACAAAACAAGGTAGTAACATCTAATGGGTCTAAAATTAAAAATGAGAGGAAGAAACTGGTTTACTTTGTCTATAAAACATGCTGAAGAAAAAAGACACATAAGAAACTTCATTTGCAGATCATTCCTAATATGACGGAGGAATAATTTTAGAAAGATGCACCTTCTGGGAGATCTGAAGCTATACGTTTAGCTGCAATGAAATTATGTCAATTTTCATCATTCTCAATGCTAACAATATGCTTTGTCAAAGGTCATGTTTGAGCAGATGAGCTGGATCCCACTTGTGCAGCAGGTCCAGTACTGGTAGCTGGCTGCTGTGGCCTCCTTTTAAACTATGGTGGCCAGGACATGAAGCCAGTTGACTTGTACTACAAGAAGGTACAAAAAGAAAGTAAATATGAGAGTGTACAGTCACTTTCATTTTTGCCATACTGCTACAACAAGAGAGCATACTAATACATTTGACCACTTTACAAGCTAAAAAACCCAGTGTATAACAGTCAGATATAGCCAACTCTCCAATATCCAGTGCCAGCTAGCCCAGATGGAGATTTAACTGTGCTGTGGATGCAAGGCCAGCTCGACTCCCGTTCAGTTTATTAATGCCAGATAAGCACTGTTGTTCTTCTTCTTCCTAAGGCTGTTTCAGTTAGACATTGCAAAGCAAATCCTGAGGCTGAACAGCATCAACTGCAGGACCATGGTCCTGATGTTATTTTATTAGTGAGAACAGATAGAATTTTTTATTTAAATGCATCTGTTTCCTTTTTCAATCTATTGGGACACTTCACCGTAAGCGATGTAGGATTAGGTTTCCAAAGACTCCTATAAAAATTCTATATAAATATAAAGTTCTATAAAAATATATCAAATTTCTAAATACAATTATGCAAATGCTTAACTCCCCTCCAGAGAAAAGTCCAATGAAAGTTAAATTCAATGAATGTCTTGTCATAGAAAAGTGCAAAATGTGCCACAGTGTTTGACAGGTCGAAGCTAAGAAAATAATTCAGGATGAACCAATCCTTACATCAGTTGTCTGGACTTCAGCATGTTATAGAAAAGAGAGGGATGAACTATAGTTCACAACTGAGTCAGCATGCTGTAAGTAATAGTTTGCAAAACTTTTCAAATGTTTTCTTTGATTTGTAATTGTGAGCCACAAAAATTAAGTATTTCAAGCACCACCAGAGACTTCCTAGTGGAAAAAGAACAAGCAGCAAGAGATAGCAATATGTCCTGCTTTTCTGAGGCTAGCTAGCTCTTCCCAGATTCTTCTACAGACCACAAATAAACAAAAAGAATCCAAACATGTTTGTCAAGGAGTTGCTTCTCCTATCTGATTAAATCCTTTCACTCTTGTTTTCAAAGCAGAACACAACATTATGCGGCTGGACTGACATGTTCTTACTTGCACTGTTTCACTAGAACTTCAACTGAGGTGCCAGCCAACATCATGGCAACATGTGTTACCTGTTTCTGCATTATACCTCGACATAACTCTCAATACACTCTCAAACAATTTTCCTGAGTTGTTTGCATGTACTATTAGCAACTTATTCCATCTCATAATGAAAGTAAATGTATTTCATTTGATTACAGCAACTATAATTAAGTCCAAGTTAAATTAAAACATTCAAATAACAAAAAATATCAGAACTGCTGCAGGACAGTTCAGTCAAGTACTTGTCTGATCACGTACTGCTTTTAATATCTCTGTCTAGAATACACTTCTTTGAAGATCTATTAACTCATGCGTCTCTTTCCCAAGAAGATCCTGAAGGATGGCACTACAGATGGTATCTACTGGCCCTGTGCTGCTAACGCCAGGCAAAAGGTACCTGTAGCAAAAGGGGTAAACAAAGTAAGTGAATGCCTGGTATATGGAACAGCACCCTTACCAAAGCTCAGCAAAACCTGCAAGAATGAAAAGACCATTGATAGACAGCTTCCTCATGTTGGGCTTACAAAGCCAAGCAAAATATCTCTGTGATGAAACCCAGTTGGAGTAACTGTCGCACATGCATTAAACATCTATGTTAAACACTCAACAAATGTAACTAAACACTAAATACTAATACTAAAAAGCCATTTAGTTTCTGAACTGCTTTGGTTATTAGTGCACCACAGCACATAGCAATGCCACAGGAAGCACCATGCTACACCAAACCTACACAAAAGCAGTGATTTTTTAAATCGAGATACAATCAATACTCATGTTTCTCCTTTCTCTCTCTCTTTTTCTTTTTTTTTTTTTCTACTTTTTAATACTGATGTTTCCAGTAAGGCTATTCATAAGACAGGTACCTAAACATTTGCAGGAACTAGACTAAAGTCTAGAAACTGAACCTCATGAAACCACTTAGAAATTAAATGAGGTATTTTAGTGCAAGTTTTTATTTGTACAACTGAATTTCTGTTGAAGAAGCTGTAAAAAGAATTAAGTCATTCTCTTATCTTCTTGAGCAAAATAGGAAACACTGTATCTATCGAGGATGATGCAATCACTTCTGCAGTGAGCATAACTCCATTTAACACCTTTTCAACTATTTGAGTGCAGCACTAGGTTTGACAAATTTTGAACTAGTCTTTTTTTTTTTTTTTTTTTTTTTAACTCCCCTCTGTTACTCTACACCATACTGAGCATTTTTGCATACCTAAATTCACTGCCTCATGCACTGGTAAGAAATAGTTCTCAGCCATTTACTTTGTTTCCATTAGCAATCAGTAAGAAAGCATAGGCAGAATTCCATTCTTACCTCATCCCAATTTTCATCCTTATACCCTGTTACATATGGCTCACAGACTCATTTTTACCTCACATTCCTGACACAACACAGTCCTTTCACTCGTACTTGAAGTATTACCGATGAGATAAAAATAGCTGAAGTAGGACAGAAGCAAAGCCCTTCACCCAGTACGCAAACACAGTCTTATGATGAGAATTTCTGAGTTCAGTTTTCTCATCTTAATAAGCATCTGGAGCAGATTTAGTTACTCACACTTAAAAAGAAAGCTACCTCTTTAAAAGAAGGATTACATTCCTTTAGCTGTGTAAAAAAGAACAATTAATCTATGTTACTGGAAAACTCCCGCCTGTAGATTTTTAAAATTATAAATTTCAATACATCTGCTTCATCTTTTAGAAGCAACATAAGAAGCTCAGCTAAACAATTGCCAGGTGACTTCCTGGCACTTCTGAAACTAAGAGGTTGGCTTCAGATGAAACATACCGGAAAGGACATATAGGAAGCAATATTAATTGTCATCATGGACTATGAGGAATACATCTCTCAACTTTTATTAGAGTTTAATGAAGCAACAGACCTGGAGTAGACTTGCTCAGAAGGTGACAGGATCAGCAAAGGTTGGGCTGCAATGAGTAAAAGCATGCAACACTGGACAGCTAAGAAGCTTCACTCTTTGAAATTAGACAAGATATACCCAAATGTTTTAACTTTACCATTTATTTATTTATATTTGCTCTTTCTACTTCCAAATACCATTCTGTAAACAATAAGATTTATACATTTGGTTTATACGTCATCTCAACTGATGACTGGAAAAATACATCATGAAAGGGAGAAGACTTGACATATCCCTGATAAAAACAGCTACAGAGAAGCAATGCCCCACTCATTGCCAGCTGTAAGAGAGTCTATGGATTACTAGCACTCTTCCCCTTCAGCACCCCCAAATTCACCACTGAAGTGAACATAAGTTCACTATTAATCTGCCCTTTTTTACTTTTCAAAGTAGGTTCATTTGAACTGTAGTGAATAAGGCACAGAGCAGCTTGTAAGGCCAAAGTCCCTGTCAATCTGCATAAAACGCTGCATTAAGAAGATGCTAAGCAATACATAAAAGTGAATAAAATGGAGACATCAGTAACAAGACATAGTGCACAGCAAATCTCGTTTTTCTTCCCTCTCACCTAAAGTGACAAAGCGTAGGCTGCCCCACTATCCACAGAGCACAAATGTAAGAGACAGCGCCCTAATTTACCAACAAATTTTACAGACAACCTGCGCCAGGTCTTACTTTTGGCTGGGAAGGCTGCTGGCTGCGTTGGGCTCGGCTATCATTTCCGCTACATCATTCCAGCGGCACAGGCAGCAAGCTAACAAGATCAGCACCGGTTTCGAAGAAAACTTCAACAAGATCAGTAGCGTTAAAAAAAATCAACAAAGCTTTGGCTCTTGCGGGCGGAACAGCAGCCAAAAACTGTCAAGAAAAGAAAACAAGAAGAGTTAAATTCCAGGCAGCTCCCTAAAAAACCCGAGTCGGCAAGCGCCCCGCAAAGCCCCGTGGCAGAAGGGAAGGCGGCTCAGGAGAGCTCGGAGCGGGACGGCTGCGCCTGGCGGAGCCCTGACGAGGCAGCCCGCACAAAGCCGCCGGCCGCCAGAGCCGCCGCCGCCGCCGCCGCCCGGGGCCGTACGGCCCGCTTACCTTTACCCTCCTTCGCCTCAGGCAGACCCCCGCAGCGGCGGCGGCACCGCGCCCCGCACAGGAGAACTGTCTCAGGGGCTTCGCCACCGCCCCGAAGGGATGTAACGGGCGGCGGCGCGGCCCGGGCCGTACCAACNCGTCCCTGGGCACCACCCGGCCTATCAGAAGCGGGTACCGCTATCACGTGGTCCACCGCCACCGCAGGTGGGCGGGGCGAGGGGTGCAGGCTCACGGTCCGCCGGTGCCTTGGGGCTTCCGTAGCGGCCGAGGCGGGGGCGGAAGGACGCGCTCCGTAGCGGTCCCTCCCCGCCGCCTTGCCCGGGGGAGGGGGTGGAGAGGCGCGAGGCGCTGCTAACGGCCGCGCGATGGGGCCCGGCCGCCTCTCGCAGTCGCTCCTGCTGCGCTGCCGGCGGGTGGCGGCGGCTCTCGGCACGGCCCGCTGCCGCGACGGTCCGTGGCCTGCCCGGCCTGTCAGCGCCGCCGCTCGCCTCTGGGCTCCCCAGCGGCCGCCGGGCAGGGGAGAGCCACCGCGGGCGGGCGAGGGAGGTGGGTGGAAGGGGATGGCGGGCGCCGGCGGGGATGAAGAAGAAGAGGGTGAGGAGGAGGAGGAGGAGGAGGCGGAGCTGGAGGAGCTGCTCGGCCCCTCTCCGCTGGCCGTGGAGCCCGGCGCGCAGCGAGTGGCCGTGGTGCACCCGGCTGTCAAGTGGGGCCCGAAGAAGTCGCCGCTCACCACGGGTGCGTGGCTGCGCCGGGGCGGGAGGGCCGGGCTCTGCCGCTGTCCGCCTGTCCTTGCCCGCGGCGCCTCTCGGTTTCCCGCTGCTGTAGAGCTGTACGGCCCGCAGGAGTACCGCTCGGGAATTAGTGCCCGTAGTCCCAAGTGCAGCTGTTACAGTGGTAAAACTGCGAAATGGTGTCTGGGCCAACTCGCGAAATACAGACGCGGAACAGATGACAAGTCGGTGTTTTCTTTTGATAACTTTTTAAAGGACAACGTGCTGTCAGTGAGCATTCGCAGGTCGGTGCTTTGACTTGTAAATCGTGCGAACTTCGTGTCTTGGACAGCAGAACAACTCGGTGCTAGTGTTCGGGTCACTTGAGGAAAGCCCGGGTTTCCCCTCGTTAGCAAAACGTGAATAGCCCGCAGCCCTCAGCGAGCTCCTGGCCAGGTAGGCAGGAGTCCTTCGGCCTTGCGCTCGCCCAGAAGTTGGCTGAAGAGCAGGAACGCTCTCCTGGCCATAAGAGACACGTGAAAGAGTCTCACGGACTTAAAGGAGTACTTTTATGCAGTTACTTAGGGATGCAGTCTCCAATAATTCCTTTATAAGGACCTTAATTAGCATTGCTGTTCTTAAGTTTCAGAAATCCTTGTAGCTAGCTAATACATAAGTATTAATCAGGCATGGTTAAGATACATGATGAACTTGGCTTGATGTTGTTTCTCCAAACACGTACCTAATTACAAAGTTGTAAGAGAAAGGACTAAGCGTTTTGTAAGTTAGTTTCATATATAAATTAACGTATATAAAACACTACTTCTTGTATTCAAGTTTATTACGCAGTGAACCTAAACCTCATTTTGTTAGCGCTGCTAATTATAACAAATTGTCACTTTACAGAATAAAGTTTTTAATCTCTTTAGACTTTACATAAGCATTCCCATATTACAACTGACAAAAAATAAAATACAAAGGCACCTTTCTGTCCAGACATACAGAAGAATAGCAGTGATACCTTTCCATTTATTTAGGCCCTCCAGATGAAGAGCCTGAAGTCTGAACAAATGCTTTGGAATGATTGTTGAAACACCACAGGTACAGCAGGAAATCTGTGCTTTTTGCAAGGAACACTTAACAGTATGAGGAGAAAGAGGATCATGGTTATCTTTTAAAATATATTACTTTTTGGACCAAGGTAACCTATTCGATATATCAATTATGTTTTGCTATCTAGAGAAACTTGATAAATCTGTTACGAAAAGAGAATCTTATTCCCATTTGGCAGATGAAAACTGGATCTACTGATCTGATACACCCACGTAGTCTTTGTGATTTCATGAAGTCCTCAAAAATCAGTGCTTTGCTATGTAGATGTTAAAAAAAAAAAAAAAGTGATGAAGCAGAATACAGAATCTGCTGGTTTTAGCAAGTCGTAAATCAATGTAGGTCTTTATGAATAAGTTGCAGTGAAGTTAGCAGCAGGATATGCCATATTAGTAATTCTTTAAATATTGCCACAAAACGTCAAGGAATTAATCACGTGGTTTTGTGCTCATCTGAAATAACAATTTATTTTCCAGCTAGTTAGTTATTTCAGTCGTTGAGGCAAAAAGCTTCATAGTTTCTTTGCTGGCAATAAAACGAAAAATTCTTATAAATCAAAAACCACAAAAATAATTTGTATTGGCAGAAAGATGCTTTGTGTAGTACAATTGCATCCAACTAGAAGATGAATTACTCTGATTAGAGGTAAGATGTTTTGCTCCTTGTGCTAGAGGTTAAAATAAATACCCTAGTTGAATTTCAGTGTAGCTTAGTCTTTCTCTGTTCATGCATGTACTGTAGTTAATGGGAATCTGAGTAAAGTTATGATGGTGTATTATAATTTTTTTCCTTCTTTTTTTTTTTTCCTATGTTTTATTCCTAAAGCTGAATTACAGATTGCTGAAGCTGTTGCTCTTGTAGATACCCTTCAGAACTGGACGGTTTTAGAGAAAATAATTATTCCAACAAAAAATCCTGACAAGAAGTTTATTTTTGGCAAAGGAAACTTTCAGGTTTTGACAGGTAAGGACTGAGATTTTTCAGGACTGTGTTATTCTAAATGGAAGACTTACACAGCTAAACTATTTAAGGATAAGTATGAAGGCTGAAGAGAGAGTAAATTTTGTTTATCCATCATGCAGGTTTGCCAACAAACTTCAAATAATTTTTTTTAAGGTTACTAAAGCAACACAGAATAGAAATAACCCGTGCTGACTGAAAATGTGTGAGGCAACGTAATCCCTACATCTGTGTGACTGACATAAGTGAAACTGGCAGCTGTTCTTGACATAGTACTAAATTAGTGCAAATACAACTGTTCTGTGAACAAAGAATATGATGCCATTTAATATTTTATGAGCATTCTGCTCAGTGCAAAATGGTTTTATATTCTGTATATTTTAAAAAGAGAATTGACACTTAACACTGTATTTTGTAATGGTTATCCATCTTTTAGAAAAGATTAAAAAATTGCCCCATGTGACAGCTGTCTTCTTGAATGTGGAAAGAATATCTTCACTAACAAAGGTAATTCAACATAATATCAAATTGTATTCTTTACATCGGTATTGTTCAGAAGCTATTGATGTTACAAGAAGTAGGTTCAGTTATGACTCTGAATTTGTCAATGGTAAAATATGAAGCTACCCGGACTGAGTTTTGTTGAAAGGAAACTTAATTCCTATTACATTTGTCCACTTGATATATGTGTTTCCAGCTCTCACGCATGAAATTTTCTAGCAGCCTAATAGCCATTTAGGGTAGACTCTGCTCCCGCATTTGCCACTGGTCCCAACTAAAACGTTGGAAAAGTTACTCAAGGTCTTTTTTGCAAAATGGAGGTGATAACACAGCTTTTGTTATGAAGAATGTCACCATTTTGGATTAGCTATATGCACAAGTTTCTACACCTATACAGATAGTGTATTTATTTTCCTGTAGTTCTGTGGATGCTGTATTGTATTTTGAATATAAGGTGTAAATTCAGAGCAAGCTTATATTTGAATGATTCAAATATTTAAAACTTCATTCATAACCCTTAAAAATAAACCCTATTTTAAATGGACAGATTACATTGAAGGGAGGAGCATGCTTCACTTTCTTTTTTGTTTTAACACTGGCAGTAAAACAACTGGTGCATGAACTATAGATGCTCTTTGAAATGCTTAGGCGAACTGAAATAAATACTTTTTAGTTTTTTTACATGTACAGCATCATGCAGGGTGTAAACTACATGTAAACTCTGCAAGCAAACACTAATATTTTGCTGGTAGTTTTGAATGCTTTCCCTGTTTATAAAATGAACAGATGGTAAATATCTCTAATAGATAGTTATCTCAAACAGTTCAATTTATTGATTAAATAGAACTTGAAAATGTTTCCATTCAATTTTCTAGTTTTTATTCCCTAATTTATAGTATGAGTTAGTACTAAATTTGAAAAAAAAAATTCTTTTCACAAATCTAGATCTTCAGAGCAATTTAACAGTGTTGATTCAAGAAAGTGTTTGAGAACATTTTTAAACCACAAGCATTCTGGATTTTAGAGATGGCAGAGAGGAACTACTGCATAATTTATCTTTTGCTGAATTAGAGCAAGAGTGGAGTTTTTCGTTTGTTTTTTGGTTGGTTGGGGTTTTTTAAGTATTTCATGAAAAGCTGGTTATCAAATAATTTTCCTGCCTTTCTTTCTTTTTTTCAATTTTGGTAATCTTTTTTCTTTTCTTATGCTATACCTACACTTTCCCATACTAGCATTTCATAATTATTTTTTTACAAGGACTTAACCACTTAAATTCTTGATTCTGACATATGCTGTAAGAGCTGGTGTCAGAATCCCTTAGAAGGAATGGAAGGATTCTTGCTGAATTTGATGGGCCTAGACCATCAAATTCCTCCTTCTAAACTCTCTGTTTCACCTTTCTTTGTGGTGAACCAAATTTTGCTGTTGCATGTTCATAATCATTACCCATCCATTGAAATGGAATCCTGAGATCCTCTGAGTTCAAGTGTCCATCAGCCACCTGTAGTGGTAGTGCTGTGTAGGAATTGATCAACCGATACTGTGGGGTACAGAAAACATGTAAGTTATTTTGTCTTACATGGCTAAAGAGAGAACTAGAAGATGCCTGGGGCGTGAAAGTCTTTGACAGATACACAGTTGTACTTCACATTTTTCGTTGTAATGCCCGGACCAAAGAAGCAAAACTTCAGATAGCATTGGCTGAAATTCCACTTCTCAGGTACCTTGAGCTGTGCAAATCACATACTGATATTTATATATTTTGGTGACTATTTCTTTACAGTAACAAAAATGGTAATACTGTACTGAAAAGAAAAATGACAGTTTCAGTGCTTGCATGGTATACTCAATGACTGGTTAGAGCATAGAAATATTTGCTTTATTGTCGTCGGTTTAATGTTTTGCAGTGCTGGTGGGCAAAACCAGAAAGTGTTCAATAGATAATCTTAAAAAATATATTTCTCATTAAAAGGTCCTGGTTCTTTCTACTATGGAAGATGGATTGCAAGAATGTGTAGGAATTGGGTATATGTATCCCATATATAATTTTGATGGGTTTAATAAGGAAAGCTATAAACAAGGAAGATGAAAGGCATTAACTTGTATTTGATTTTTCCACATTTCTACATTACATGGCATAGAAATATTTGTACATGGAAGTTGGTGGGAGTTACATGGAGGTATCAGAGGCATCTTTGGCTCTCTGAAATTTCAGAATACCCATTATAATTTGCTAGGAGAGTTGTATGATTTTTCAGACCACAGTTGAGCCAGGAAGATCTGGAGGTTTTTTTTTCGCCAGGCTTCTCACCATGAGCAGATTTTATTTAGAGCTCTGTCATTTAGTGGGTTTTTTTGTACTATTAGAATATCGCTACTTCTTCTCATTTGTTGGGCATTTTAGGATAGCTTGATTAAAGAAAATTGCTTCTAATTAACTGTTACTCCACTGCCAGGTCAAATCTGAAAAATGAGGTGTCTCAGCTAGATCAGCAGAGAGGTGGATCAAGATACATCATGGGCTCAGGTAAAGTCTAAACATTCTCATGAATTAGAGGATTTTTTTTTTCCTCCTTAGCCTTTAAACAAATTTAATTGCATCTTATTTTATTTGGAGGAGGCCGGGAGGAAAAACTGTTTGTGTTTGGCATCTAATTAAGTGAACGTACAAAAATTTATTGGATAATAACTTAAATAATAAAGTTTCAATCTGTACTGGCTCAGTAAATGGCCATGGAGAGAGTATTTGCTGCCACAGGAGTTTATCATAAATGTACATGGTTATTCTAGAGTGATTAGCATATGTTTTAATAATTATTTATCACTCTGATTCTATCTTAGGCAAGAACACATAGTATTGGTTGCTTATTTATAACTTCATATGCCGTAGTGCTAACACACTTGATTTCCCAATGTATGACATCACTTGGTTTACTGTTTCTCTTGTAGACTATTCTGCCAATTATTCATTTGTATTTCTCAGGTGAAACATTCATGGAGACACAGATTCGTATGTTGAAAGAAAAAGAGCTTAAAATTAGGAATGCTCTGGAGAAACTAAGAAGAAAAAGGTCTTTACTTAGAACTCAGCGCAGAAAACGCGAGTTTCCGATTATCTCAGTAATGGGCTATACTAATTGTGGTAAGCAAAAACTCATGAAATTGTAACACAAAAGAGCTTACACTGTCTAATTTTTAATTAGAAACTCTAGCCAGAATCTCATTTCTGTGCAAATAGGCTTCATATTTTAATTAGTTTTTAAATTGTGTCATGAATATATGTCAATTAGATTATAGTTAGGAAAGCAAATTATGCTTGTTGTAGTTAGACTTTTTTTTTTTTTTTCTTCAGTCTTGAAAACATGTTTTGGAGAAATGCCTAGCAACTATTGTGCCAAGAACTTGTATATAGTGCTGAAGAGTGTACTGCTAGTGTCCCTTTATATGAATCTCTCTTACTTGATCAGAATGGGTAGAGAAAAGTACACAGGTTTTAGATCACTGGGAGGGCTTGAGGCATAGGAGGAAAATTCAGGAGAGTTGGCAGTTGATCTGAGAAATGTACTGAAGAGGCACTGTAGCTTTTCATTGATTGATGTATAGTGTTCTGCAATGTGTTCATAAGAGAATCGAAATAAAGCTAAAGGGTTTATTCTATTTTTTATTATTTTTTTTTATAGTTTACACAAGTGAATTCATATACAAGACATAAATAGACTTTGGACTAGACACTTTTTTTCAGGTTACATTACCTTAAGAACATTTCATTTTCTTATTCAACATCTTTATAAAAACAAACTTACCTTGCACTAATTTTGTTACCAGTTACATACTTAAAGATTTGGATTGCACTGTATGGAAGTATGACATTTAAGAAAAACATACTTTTAAAACTGAAGATTTAACAATATATATATTACAGTTTTGTACACATAATTGAAATACTTTAACTAGGGTATATACTGAGCACTTTAGTTTAATGACTAAATTCTGTGAAATATTCATGGAGTTCAATACATATCTCTAGTATTATGTTGAAATGCCCAATAAAAGCATAAGCCTAATAAGCTACATATTATTAGTGCTTCTGTTTATTGTTGGATTTAACAAGTAAATATTGAATTGTTTTATTTGACAACAGAAGCACTGAGGAATGCATAAGTGTATGTTTCCTAATGCTGTCATGGCAGTGCTGTTCAGATAGTCTTACGGGTAAGAGATGTGGGTAGCTCACTTCGCAGGTTAGTTCCGTTTTGATCATCTTGTGATTTCACAGCATAGCTTCCAGACGTGGGCTTAAATCCAATTCCCAGTTATAAAAGTGAAGACTGTCTTTGGATTTCCTAATATCATCTAGATAACTAATCATAGGCTAGATTTAAATTAGTGAAATAGATATGAAAAGATATGTTACATCGTACAACTCACCTGAACCTTGCAAATTAAATTTTTGCTTGAAACAAGCCATTAAAATCTTGTCCTTCTTTTCTTTAATTAGGAAAAACTACCTTGATCAAAGCCCTGACTGGGGAAGCAGGACTTCAACCCAGAGATCAGCTTTTTGCCACTCTGGATATTACAGCCCATGCTGGCTATCTGCCCTCGCATATGGCAGTTATTTATGTTGACACGATTGGGTTTCTGACCGATCTTCCGCATAATCTGGTTGAGTCCTTTTCAGCTACGTTAGAAGAAGTGGCTTACTCAGTAAGTAGTTGGCTATTAACGTGGAGAAATCAAATTAATTTCCTTTTAGATAATCCTCATCCCTTCAAAAAAGGGGAAGTTAATTGGCAGGCTGTTCTTAGTGAAGTATCTGGCTGATTATAGTAGTCTCCCAAGATAATGAGGTAAATATCTTACTATAAGCCAATTTTCTGACACTTGAAATTATGCAGAACATATAGATATGAAGAGATTTCAGAAAGGGTTTATTTGGAGTATATGTGTCCTTCTCCATTATATGTAAACCAGATAAATCAGATTTTGCTTATTAAATATCTGAAAACCTAAACAGTGCATCCAAATAAGTTGAGGCTAAATTTCTTGAGAGTTAAAAATTAAATAAAGCCTCTGGAATGGTCTGGTCTTAACTTAAGGTTTCCTACAGCACTAAAAGTGGGTGATTGTGATGTGATGCAGGCAGCAGGTAATAAACACAAATGTACTTTTCCAATCATTTTCTCATTAAAGTTAGTTTCCTGTGTTACAGCAAAGTGTAAAGCTGCATTTAAAGACAGACATTTAAAGAAAAAGCCTATATCGTCAAAGGTAATGAAATTCAGTGGTAGCTAGATGCCAGAATGCTTCTGAGGATTAGACTTCACCATCACTATGTAATAATAGGACTTTCAAAAGCTGGCTGCAACTATCCTGTTTGTCTCTTATTCTGTAGTGTTAAATGAAAGGCAAGAAATTTATTTCTCACTGATTTTCAGAAGTTTGAAGCAGTATCTTGAGCAAAGATGATGAAACATTTTGAATGCAAATATTGAATTTGGTTGCTTCGTTGTTATGGCAAACATGATCATGTATGTACTTGAGACTGGTAACTTTTGTATAAAGGTTTCTAAGAGAAGCACCAGTAGTAGTATCTCAGGAGCTAAGGATAAGGATAATCTTCTGCATTTTGAATGTAAGACTAGAATTACAAGTTGCATGGATTCTTTTCCCCCTTTTTTGAAACAGTTTTTCAGCCATTACTCTTCTAAAACCTTTTTAGAGTTCATTCTTCTTCTTCAGTATTTCTGAAGCCTTATTGTTACACAGCCTTGGCTTTGAAATTTTGGATCCGTAGTTATTTGAAATCTGAATTCTGTAACTAGCTTGATTGACAGGGTTTGTTTCAGGATTGTTAGAGGCAATTCGTACTCACTGTGAAGTGGAAGACTAAGCTGCTACAGATTTTCTTCCATCATGGTGCAAAACCCAGTATTGGTTTAATACTATTTTAGTGGTTAATTTTACAGTGTTACCCTGCCGGTGTATTACCTGATGGATGGGAAAGTATCTTATATGAATTAGCAATGCAAAAATAGTATAAAATCTCTACAACCTGGTAACTGGTGTGTTTCATTAAGTAACTGTCTTGTATATTGATGCTTGCTAGGATCTGATAGTTCATGTGAGGGATATTACTCATCCAGAAACCATCCTCCAGAAAGCAACTGTTCTGTCAGTTCTGAAGAATCTTAATCTTCCCAGCCATTTATTGGACTCAATGGTAGAAGTTCATAACAAAGTAGATTTGATAGAAAGGTAAGCAAGAGATGCTAAGTGTACTTAAATGTTTCTTATGTTATGGAAGCTTTATAATTCTTAGTCTAGAAAAGATCTCCCCCCACTTCTGAATACATTCAATAGTGTTTCTCAATCTTTTACACATGTAACTATGGTCTTAAAAAGAAGTAATTATCTTTTAATTACAAAAGAATCACTTGAGTCATACAAATAGCAGCCTCTGTAGGAAGGTGCCAATATAAAGCAACACAGTTAAATTGGCCATGCTTGGAATATTTTCATAGCCTTATCTTCATGAACAATCGTTACCTTTCAGGTATAAACCCACTGAGGAAAATGCTTTAGCTATTTCTGCTCTACATGGACATGGTTTAGAAGAGCTGAAAGAAGAAATAGAGAAGAAAATTTTGACAGTAACAGGCAAGAAGATTCTGACAGTTAATGTCAACTTAGAGGGACCTCAGCTAAGGTAAATAATTTTGAATTGTAAGAAGGACTTGGAGAAATATGAAACTCTTAGTCTTGCATGTCTTAATTTCCAAATCATATCATACTGATTTTAATCTGTGTTAAGAATTACAGGGATAATTATTAAAGTTTTCTGACGTATTCAGAAGTGTCTGCATTAGATACCCTGGAGTCTGCTTCTGAAAGTGTCCTTCACAGAGTTCTGTGTGTTAGTGCAATAAAACATACTTCCTGAAAGACCATGCCACTGGTCCTGGAGCTAGATTTCTGATAAAAACACAAATCTGAAAGATTTATGAAACCACTATAACGTATTTCCAAACAGCAAGTAGCAAATGAAAAGTTAAGTGAAGCACTTCATCTTTTAAAGCATTGAATTACTTGGAACATGTTGACCTAAAACAAAGATCATATTTTATGCAGTGTGTCATACCTTTAAGATGCTAATATGCTTTTACTTCTACAGTTGGCTCTATAAAGAAGCAACAGTTCAGGAAGTAGAAGTCATGCCTGAAGATGGCACAGCCAGGGTGAAAGTGATTATCGGCAGTTCTGCTTTTGCCAGATACAGACACCTCTTTCCTAACAGTAAGATTTTTATGCCATGAAACTGCATCCTTTTGTAGGAAGAGAAACTGATCTCATTAAGAGGATGTGAAATGAAGTTAAGGACCTGTTAGCCTGGGTGTTGAAGAGTGTATTTCTTCCCCATTTGATGTTTTTGATGCATTTTGGAAATAGACACTGTTTCAGAAAACTTCTGTTTGGAAACAGTAAGAGCTTTGAGCTCTTGCTTGCTGCAAGGACAGCACCACAATTTTGATGTTGTTGGCTGTAAGCTGTGGAGCTCCAACACATGGAAGGCACTGGATAGCATCTGAATTAACCTTCAGAAAAGTACCAAGTGTCCTATATAAAAAAAGCTTTTTACCCCATTTTTCAGAATAAAATGTTTATTAAAAAGTGTCTCATATGGTCCTTGGAAAGTGAAAGTTACTGAACAAAATGTTTGCTATATATAAATAATACAGATTTGTTCATGCATTCTGCTTGAATACATATTTAAGCAACTGCCCTGTCTTACTGCACTGAAGCAAAACCATAATTTGTATGTTTAATTAATAAAGTTAGCTGTGAACATCTTTTTTTATCTATACAGTTTTCTTGTGTAGAGTAATTTATTCACAGTACCTACTGCTGTGTCAGTTCTTAAAGAGAAAACATTTAAGGTACAGCAAACCATGGCTTGTGTGTGAAATTATTTCCCAAAGAAAAAAAAACAAAACCCAACCTGATTCATTACCTGAGTTATGAATTACTACTGGGAACCAATAAGATGGCGGGTTTCACAGAAGGAAGAAGCAAAACTATTTCAGTACGTATTACACAAAGAGAGGAACTTTTATTAGAGTAACAAGCCACCTGAGGTTACAAAAGAGAGGCAGAAAAACACTCTGTGTAACGTAACACTTCACGCATTTAGTGACAGAAAAAAAAAATCAAAACTGAATGACTACTCCCTATGAAGTACATAAAGGTAAGAACAAGGATAAAAAGCCCTGCAAAACAGCATTTAGAAAGTAGTCTTTATAAATGGAATGTTTACATTTTTACTCCTACATATTCTGCAATTGCAAGAGACCGCACAAGGAGGTAGTATCTTGGCCTTTCATGCTGAGAAGTCTAGGGTGACTCTGATCTGATGTCAAGTAGCAGTTGCTTTCAAACTTCTGAAAACACCTACTGCAAACATTAACATCTTGCCAGACATTTGAACTCAGCTTTTGCATATCAAGTGCATCTAAAAAGTGAGGTATATTGATGAAGCTGCATAGTGAACGTTATACAATGCCTGGTTTTGGTTTAGTCCCGATGCTTGCCGTTTCTCTTAGCTTCGTGATCTGCTCTTATTGCACAGTTCATTTTAAAAATTAGAAAAGTAGGATTAATGTGCAATGGCAAACAGCATAAAAGCCTTAGTTTTTACATAAGCAAAACCTATTTATTGAGAGGAAAAATAATTACATAGCTACTAAAACAGTTAAATAAAAGACTAGGTGTGAAACCCCAAATAAGCACAACAGAAGCCAAGAATCTGTATTTCTAGAGCAGTCCAAGTTTAGAGAAGGAATTTGTTTCATACATGTTTATTTTCAATGTAAGGCATATTTTGGCAACACTTGATAAAACATATTTCATTACCACAGACAAAAATGTGTAGAGGCTTAGTTTTGGTATCTTTATCACTGCAGAACTGGCATGAGTGATAAAAAGAGTAAGTGTTCAAATACACATCAAAAACCTCTTACAAATCATAAAGAATTTTGTGACTACCCTGCTGCTGAAGGAGCTCACAACTGATATTCAGCACACAACAGTACAGCCACTTCCAGATCTCCAATGTTAATCATATGATATATATATAAAAATCACATCAAATAGGATTGTTAATAGAGTATCTTTGATATATCAAAAATATCTTTAAACTGTTCCTTTTGTATATTTAACACAAACTATGAAAACAGACAACTCAGTTTCACACTGATCTAAAAGACTGAGAATTGGGATTGCAAGTAGCGCAGAATATCTTTACAATTATAGGAAAGATAAAAATCATCACAAAATAATTCATGCAGCTACTGACATATTTCTCCTTCTTGCTCATATGTAAAATAAGATTAAGTTCTTGGGCCTTTCAGTATTGTCAACTGCTACAGAATCTCAGCACCTCCAAGTAAATCATACCTGTACCATAGTTCTCTAGAGACTTTGGCAAGGTCTGCCTGTTCCCTTTTCTGTGAAAGGGCCTTGAAAACCTGATGATGTTGAGAGCACTTTTTTTCCCCTGAGTCTTTAAAACATCTCTGGTTTAAGTTAACTGGACCTCTGTGGGATCCAGGGTGTTTAAACCAGGGCACGTTAACTGCAGACAAAGCCTTTTCTGCTTTTCACAGATGAAGAAGCTGAGAGTGAAATACTGTTTGTTCCACCCCTTTACTTTGACAGTGCAATGGCGGATTAATTTTTGTGTTAAGTTCTATCACGTCTTTGACAAAATCATCGTTTCCTATAAAGTCTCCAGCAATGATGTTAATACATTCTTTTTTTGGTCCTGGATACTGCTGCTTTATCCAGATTTTCAGGCATGGAAGACTCCTTAGCGTCATTTTCTTCAATGATCCAAAAGGGTGTAAGAGAATATACCTTAAGTCTTCAGTAAGGTTAATCCCTGCTACAAAGAATTTTTCTGAAACAAAAAAACAAAAATCAGAAGGTGGCACATTAACTACTACTTTGAGGAGAACAGAAACTGCTCAGCATCACGTTAACTCCAGATCTCGTTCCTCTGGGAATCATTAAAATACTAACTTCACACACTTGCTGTATTGTTTCATATCCCTAGAACTGTTGCAGTAGGCTGTCTCCCCTTGTTGCAGTTTAGCTAAATTTATCTAAATTATTCATTGCAGACTAAAGGTTCTCCACTAACTAGTCCTCCTTTGTAAATTGCATTTGTTTCTGTGAGGGTTGCTTCCAAACACTTAGCTGTCCCCCGTGACAGCCGGGAACAGTGGGTGCTTTTTCCCTTGGCCGGGGAGTATGCTTTTGAGCAGTTCTCCCCTTCCTCACCCCGTGCGTGCACATCACAGAGCTGCATCAGGGGTTATGAACCGAATTTCGGTCAGCGTGGACTACAACAGCGTGCTTGAGCGCTGCTGTTGCCTAATGCAGCTGCAGCCTTTCACGTGCCATTCTCGTAGGGGTTTCTTTATAACAAGAAGGATAGCGTAAAGCATTCCCTTGTCGCCAGCGCTGCCTAAAGCGACGAGCACTGGATTGAGGAAGCAGTCTCCTGTGAGAAGGGCATGACCACACCAGCTAGCTCTTCTGTGCTGAGGGCTGCTTTTTCATGGGATCATACAAGTGAAGCTGCTGCCGCAATTTATATAGTTATGCATGTACGTAGACTGATGCATGTATTTGCAGCACCAAAGATGAACGTTGCGCTCGCCAATGGATGGGCAGAGCCCTCAGCAACACAGGCACATCTTGTGCAGGCAGCATGCACAAAGCAATTACATCCCTTAACGCTATGAACACCCAACTTCCTAGTCCTATTCGTTCTGCATTGTTGTACGTGCCCCTTGTTTCCTCCGAGCCGCTCCCTGTGCCTACCTGGACGGCCCCTCCGCTTCATGCGCTCTAAGAAATGGATAAGAGCCCAAGTGGCAGTTTTGTTTCCCCACCAGTATGGGATCGCGGGCCACAGCTCGCAGTGCTCCTCCACTTCCATGTCCTCTTCGTATGAGATTATAGCCTGATGGCCATGTTGCCACATGGTCCGCAGTGTCGGCACCACCTAAGAGAAAGCGTGCCCAGGTTGAAGTCAACAACACAGCAGCATTCCCAACGTTCACACACTGATGTGTGACATTGCCTTGGCAGAGAGGCACAGATTCGGTTCAAATAAATCTTCTAAGCATACAGCCCAGTAGGTCATTGACTGGGTTACAAGCTGCAGTGGCAATGGGAGTCTGGGAACTTCCGCAGATTCCTCCTTATCATAGAATCATGAAGGTTGGAAAAGGCCTCTACTATCAAGTGCAACTGTCAGCCCAACACCACTGTGCCTACTAAACCATGTCTCAAAGTGCCACATCTACACATTTTTTGGACAGCCCCACGGATGGCAACTCCACCACCTCTTTGGGCAGCCTGTTCCAATGCCTGACCACTCTTTCAGTGAAGAAATTTTTCCTAATATCCAATCTAAACCTCTCCTGACGAGGGAGGTTGCCTCCCTTTCCTCAAACTATTCAACTATGGTAAAGTACATAACTCATCTTACGCCTGTGTAAGAAGAAACCATGCCTCCGTCAGCCCTCATGCACATACCGCTGCTGAAAATTTGTTGGGAGAGGAAGACACAGGCCATTTGGCGAAAGGAGGTAGGACGGGAGGCAAGCCCTACACCCAACTGTAGGAATATGGACACAGAGAAGCGGGAATAATCTTGGCAAATGGCCCACATCGATCCAAATTTGTGGCTGTAGCCATCAAAGAAAACTGTACTGCTTAAGACTTGGTAAGACTAAATGTAAGGCTTCAAGAGATACATTCTGATTTCTGATAATTTCTCTAAGTGGAAAGTTTCTGAAATTGGGGTGCCCCAGACATTTGGAATTGAGAGAGGGGAAGACTTGAGTCAGAAATCTCAGAGAGACAGGCAGGCAGGCTGAAACAGATCTGTTAAATTTAAGTGTACCAATAAGAAACGACATTTTCCGATCCTCAAAAGTTACCATCAGACAGAATTGCAGCCCTCGGACTAGTTTTATTTGCAAAACCAACGTATTTAACAGGTATTGTTTGTTTAAGAATGTTGTGGTTAAAAGCTGTGTTTATTGCTTGTGAAAAGGAAATGGTGGCTTTTTGATGTTCCAATTAACTTATTTTCAACTGCCTTTGCCTTTTATTTTACTGTTATGTAAATCTTTGAAAAGAGTCAAGGGTTGAATGAATATGGGAATCCCCCTGACTTCATCTAAGAAAGAGAGAGTGCGAGCCCCAATTAGGTCAGAAAATACTGCAAAATTAAGACACAAGCTACTCAAACTCCAAAAATCTGTGGCTGACAGAAGCCTTTGCTTTACTCCAGTTGCCTTTCTGAAGCTGGAATCTCAAAGGAAAAAAAAAATTAAAAAAAACATAAGAAGAAAGAGCGTGGGATAAGAGCCAAAGAAAAAAGCTACCAGAAATATGTACAGGAGCACAGGTGCTTATTTTGCAAACAAAGCAGAAGTGAAACTGTAGATGTCTAACAAGGGATTTTTCAACCGTAGTTACCCAGATCAAAGGAAAACACCTTGAATAGTTAAGGCAATTAAAATTTTAGACACAATGTAATGTTGTCGCGCTGTGGCCTGTGCCTGTACTACATACAGATCTCTACTTAGCAGTTGCTTCCTACTTTGACACTTAACTTTTTTTACGACAACAGAGTTGCAGTCTTGAAAGACAGTAGATACCAGATTATTTTAGAATAAGTGAGCAAGCACTTGGTTATTTGATGTTAAATCTGAATCTGTGGTCCTGAAAAACCCCACAGCTACCTAACCTGCAATGACATCACTTGCAAAAATGGTGAGATCCATTGCGGTTGTCACAGACCCCATAGAGATAAAGTGTTCCTGCTTGAGGGAAGTACTGGGCTTCTCTTTTCTCCAGTGCCCTTCCTCCTTCCCTCTGGACATCCCTTGGAAACATTCTTCTTTCTTCAGTCAAGTGAGCTCAAACCATTCATTCATCATCTTGGTACAATGAACTATCAGCAGCAGTTTGCCCCTTTTGCAATTAATAACTTTTTTCTTTTTAAGAGCTGGCCATGTGTCTGAAAGCCAATTTGGCCATCTTCTCCAGTATTGCTCTGCTCAGCCATGACTTAAGCACTCAAATTATTTGGGGAAAACAATAAAAGGGTGTCACTCAGGTCTTCAGTTATTCAGCTGAAGCCTCAATATTCAGAATCCCGTAATTTTGCTGAGAATTGTTCTATTTTAACTCTGCTGTACAAAACACTTTGAAATGGTAATACTCACCCGCTACTGACACACCAGCTTCAAAGGCTGAATTCGAATCGCAAACAGGGTCATCATTATCCTGTACCCCTCACATCTCCAGAGAAAACTCTCTGTTCCTGTACATCTTTGAAATGTTAATTGTTTAACTGCTAAAAGCTCCCACACCTTGTAAAAAACAGAGGAAGCTAAAAACCTCAACTTCTAAAGTTCAGCAATCAAATAATTTCTGATTATTTAAATTGAGGCTTTTCTGGAGGATTGGGTGACTGAAAGCACGTTAGGCTGGTTGGAAGGTCAGCTCCAGCTCATGTTCAGGAAAGAAAGTCACTGCCACCAGAAATGCACTGAGAACAGAGATGCTATTAAGAAGGACCTCAACAGGCTGGAGACATGAGCTGACAGAAACCTCATGAAGCTCAAAGGAAAATGCAAAGTTCCGCGCCTGGACAGACAGACCCTATGCACCAGGACAGACTGGGGGCAGGTGGGTAGAAAGCTTCTTTGCAGAAGAGGACCTGGAAGTCCTAGTGGACAGCAAGCTGAACATAAGCCATCAATGTGCCCACGTGACAAAGGTCAGCTGCAAATTGGTCTGTATTAGTAAAGGCACAGACAGCAGGTCAAGAGGAGGGATTCTTCCCTTTTATTCAGTACTTGTGGGACTGCATCTCAAGTATCATGTCCAGCTGGGGCTTCCTCAGTGCAAAAAAAATCATTGACATGCTGGAGCGAGTCCAGCAGCATGCAACCAGAGCCAGCAGAGGATGAAGCATGACTTGCAAGGACAGGCTGAGAGCTGGATCTGTTCAGCACGAAGAGGAGAAGACTGCAGGCAGCAGTGAGACTTGTCCATAAACACCTAACAGGCGGATGTAGAGAAGACTTCTCAGAGATGCATAGCAAAAGGATGAAAGTCAGCAGAAACAAGTTACAGCAAGAGAAATTCTGATTCTGAATAGACAGAAGGAAAACAGGTTTACTGTTAGAGTGGTCAAATGCTGGACCAAGCTGCCTTAGGAAGGCTGTGGAATCTCCAGCCTTGAAGATATTCAAGGATGCAGCCCAACATAATGTTGAAGTTGGTCCTGTTTTGCATGGCGAAGCTGAAACAGATGACTTTGAGAGGTCACTTCCAACCTAAACTATTATAAATAGCATAAAAATTCATCTGTAATTACTGCTGTGAAAAGGCAGAAAAGGGATTCTTTAAATACTATAAGTATAGTATAGACTACATTTATAAACACACACACTTTTTCCTTTTTTAAACAGAACTCAGACAGGACAGTGGATGGCAGATGCATCCCTACTATTGTCCCACAACTCAACAGACATGACAATCAAATTTAACTCCCTCCTCCACACTGTGGCATGTAGGCTTGCTTTACCTACTCCTACTCAATTTTATCAGGTAGAGACCTATCTATGATGCAGTAAATGTTACTTTTCTTAGGTTAAAAACATAGTGAAAGTAGAATATATCTAAAAATTTTGAATCAAAGATCTCACTAATATACTATTCTTAAAAATTAGGAAAAAAGGCTCTAATACTTACATTTCTGGGACACAGTTTACACTGGAAAATCTCTTTTATACAGGCGATAAGATGACAGTGAAGTTTCTTGCTTAATCCATCAAAATTCCTACAGGCTAAGATAACAACTTCCTGAGGATGAGTTTCCAACCACCTTAACACTTCCCACAGAATATCCTACAAGAGAGAGTTACAGCAACTCAGAAAGTCATCTATGCTATGCGGAGGAAAGGACATAAACCCAACAGAGCATTGATGGTAGGTAGAGTAGACTCACAAATCACAATAATAAAAGTCAGCATAGGTTTCTGGAGGACGGACATCTGACAGCCCACAAGGTGATGCAGAGAGGCACCCCAGGAAAACCTACTTTCTGCAGGTCTGTGCTGGTTTGCTCTAGATGTGGATCTAATACACTACACTTACCAGCTTTGTATTTTGATAATATCCACCAATCTCCTACTGCCTAGAGACAGGTTAGCAGTAAACTCATCTTCCCAAGCTTCCTTAAGGGCAAACAACGTGTTAGTGGCAAACTCAAAACCAGGGAAAAGCTTCGTGCTTGCTTAAACATGACAGGGCCTGTTTTCCACATTTGTTATGGGCAATGACAACTTCCTGAAGACTGCGTGTAGCTAGCAGGGTGGTCAGGCGCTACATCTCACCATTTACATGAGCATGCCAGTCGCCAGGACATCTCAAGGCATGAAGGGTTCAGACTCACGAGCATGAAACTGAAGTTTAGCCAGTTAGTCTGCAAATGAAAAGCGGCATTAGCTGGCTGTGCCTGCCTGTACAGGTCCCAGCAAGTGGGAAAAAAGTGTAAACTAGTCCACAGTGACAGATCACATGCAAAGAGCAACTCACAGTAGTTTCTTCATAGTAGCTGACAGTAATTTGATCATGGGACCCGGACTTGAGACTCTCTGCCTTTCAGTGAAATACTTTTTCCTCAAGAAAAAAATGTTTCTGTGATTTTATTAGGCTTTTAGTACCTTTTTCCCTTTAATAACTTCTCTTCTTGCCAGGGAAACAGGATTGCCCTGGGTAACACCCTGGACAACACAAGATAAACCCCAGAAACATCAGACACCTGGGAGAGGATAGGTGGTGGAGAGCAAGGCACAGCAGCTCTGGTTTGAGGATGAGGAATTGATTGATGCTCCAGTCTCACTTGCAGCTGCTGAAACTAACTTCCAGCCCTGTTGATTTTCTCTAGCTTGAAGTCCTCACATTAGGAAAACAAATAACCTACTCAGAAAACCTTGAGCCAGCATTTTCAGATTATAATGTCTCTTAAATAAAAGAAACGGGACTGTTTTATAGCCATCCCAAAGGTAAGGACAATACCTGTACAGTAATAGTTGTGTAAACCATATGCACGAAGTACAAAGTCAAAGATGGATCATTAGCCTTGTGGGCAATCCTAAAATCCAGATATCTAACTCCGGCCTCGAGTTGCTCCGTCACAGTCAGTACCTGAAAGGTGAAACAGAAGACGGAGGTCCTGAGAACTTGGAAGAGATTTGCGCCTTTTGTTCAGAAAGCGAAAAGAAGCGTACAAAGTTAGCCGTATGACATTTTTCACAGGTCTTTCATCTTTTAAATGGCACTATATGGCACCAAGTTGCAACTTTGAAGTATTTTACTCTCTGACAAGAAGGAACCTGATTTCCCTACAGCATATACTGCAGGTACAGATTAGATTAGTTTCAGACCCCTGCCCTTGTGCTCTGAAAGTTAAAGATCCATTAACCTTTGCATAAATACACAATCACTCTTCACGAGACTATTTGTATGAGCAAAAATTGCAGGATCAGCACTTTAGGAATGCTGTATTCATTTTATTAGATCAAAGACTTTATCATGGTTGTCTCTGCGGAGCTCGTTCATCCCCAACAGAAGGAAAAACAAAAATAGAAAAAAGTACTGGCAATTGTTCTTTTTCAGGATAAAGTCTCTTTAAAAGTTTGATTTAACCTGTAGAAGTCCCACAAAACAGAGGTTCTCCTCTATTTTCACTTTCCCTTGGACCTTTCCTACTGGATTTGAGGGCTGAACGGAACAGGTGATAAAGCTGGGGGCAAAAAGTCCCTAATGATGTGTCTCTTACCTATATCAAGGCTCTCTTTGCATAAGAAAATAGCATCAATTTAATTAAAAACATTTAAACACTGATTTGTCTCAGTTCAGCCTGCTACAGACAACACTGTTAGGTTTCAGAAAGAACACACTGTACAGGTTTAAGCTGGAAAGGATTCAACAAAAGCTAAATCAATACAAGGCGTTGCACCCGAATAACCACATTCACAGCTCCAGTGCTGAGACAGAGCTTAGACACACGGACAGATGCTCACCCTGCCTAGCATCTAACTTTCTGTTCTTAGGATGGGAATTTAACCCCCCCCAGGCTGTGCCTGAGCCACAGAGCTGGGGAGCAGCCCGACCCCAGGGTGCAGGTGGTGCGGTGGCTCGGGCCAGCAGCTCCCTCCGTGCCTGCTTGGCCTCCACCAGGCTGGAACAGTTGAAGGAGTGATCCATGCCCAAGTGCCACCTTTGTTTGGAGGACACTGGAGATGGGAGTGTATATAGCTGTAGGTTATATATAACCATTGTGGCCAGAAAGCACCAGATGAAATAGCTGCTCTGAATTGCCCTTTGGATTAATTAGTTTCTTCCTGTTGATTGCATGGGAAAACTAGACAAATTAGACTCTCTAATTAGTCACCTAGGTTTGGATACTGAATTAGACAGTGTGAACATTGCCCCCCCAGTGGCAAAATTTAAGAGGAAGCCTTGGGGAATGATGCTGCTTAGTCCTGCAATCTCACACCAGACATCCAGGGAATGCCCAGAAGTTACACACCTGACATCAGCCATTGCACAGGAAGATTTGGGCTCTGGAATGACACCCGTAACAGCCAGGGCTCAAGCCAGGCACCGCCTCCTAGGCACTGGGCCACCCAGGAACCTGTGGGTCCTACCATCGGTAGGGCTCCTTGATGTCTGTCCTGGATGCCAACGGGTGGAGTCAGCGCCTCGCAAAGATAACTCCAGTGCCGCAGAGCTAAGGAGGGGCAGGACTGCAGCCCTGCCTCTTCCCCACCAGTGCCAGGCCACTTCCTGCTCAGCACGCTGGGTTCGGACCAGAAAATTGCCATAATGATGTGAGGAGCTTGTTTGTCACCAACACGGTCACTTCACTGGCCAGCAGCCCACAAGTCAGGAGGTAACTAAATCTTTCATTAGGTTAAGTCCCAAAGCAAAAAGCAACTCAAGACAAGGCACTGTGCTAAGTGAGTGCCTTTCCACATCAACTCATCAGTCCCGTTACATATTCAATATCTGGTAGTGTCTACGAGGCTAGTTTGCCAGGGCTTCAAACACAACAAAAAGAAGCCTAGGCATAATTATTGCCATTTATCAATTATTCAGTTCTAATTCCCTAATAATGAACTACTACTTCAATAAGAACAGAAGTGAAAAGATTTTGGTACCTCTTTGATGCCAGAAAAGTCTATTCTTTAGAAAAATCTTCAAAAGCTCCAGCTTAAATCATGATCCCCAATTTTGTCTTTAACATACATTTGTGAGGAACAAAGAGATAACTACCAGCTGAATATTTAGACATTTTACAAAATTAACTAAACTTTACATAAGGGCCCACACCTTCATTCTCTTAATCTTCATGTAAAAAAAACTCCTTTCAACAAGATTTTTGCCTCTGCTGCTGGGTTAAATACTCACACAATATAGATGGGGAAAAAAACTGACGTCACACAACAGTGATAGCAAAAATCAACAAAGTGCAAGAGAAAAACCTCTTTTGATTATAATATTACATGTTATTTGTAACAACAATAAACGAGAAAAAGAAGATGAGTTTCTAGTATCAAGTGGTCAGCTTTAAGCAACATCTTTGTTTATGTATCATCCCCACCTCACTCACAGGCTTCTTCCCCACAAAAGAAGATCTGGTATGTACGGCACCTATCTCATACCCCAGTGTGCTGGTTTTGGCTGGGATAGAGTTAATTTTCTTCATGCTCGCTAGCATGGGGCTATGGTTTGGATTTGTGCTGAAAACAGTGTTGCTAACACAGGGATGTTTTCGTTACTGCTGAGCAGTGCTCACACAGAGCCAAGGCCTTTGCTGCTCCTCACACCACCCCACCAGCGAGTAGGCTGGGGGTGCACAAGGAGTTGGGAGGGGACACAGCCGGGACAGCTGACCCCAACTGGCCAAAGGGATATTCCACACCATTTGACGTCATGCTCAGCATGAAAAATGGAGCAATAAGTAGGAAGGGAGGGACCCATCACTCCAAGTCACTGTTACACGTGATGGAGGCCTGCTTTCCTGGAGATGGCTGAACACCTGCCTGCCCATGGGAAGTGGGGAATGAATTCCTTGGTTTGCTTTGCTTGTGCACCCGGCTTTTGTGTTACCTGTTAAACTGTCTTTATCTCAACCCACGAGTTTTTTCACTTTTACTCTTCCGATTCTCTCTGCCATTCCACTGGAGGGGAGTGAGCGAGCAGCTGCGCGGGGCTGAGCTGTTGGCTGGGGTTAAACCACAACACCCAAGAACAGATCCCATGAAAGCACAGATTTCCGGGCAGCAGGCTGTTCTTTCATTGTGCACAGGAGAGCATGACGACTCTCAGCACAAGCTTCATCTTTGCCCAGGCATGACAAGAACACTAGACAACAGTTACCTGTGTTGTAGACCACTTCATGATAATGGGGTGCACAATGCAGGGTATACATTTGCTTAAGAACTTCACCAGCTTGGATTCATTGCCACTAACAGCAGAGTCTTTATCCAAGCAGTACGTCATAGTGTCGTGACTCCCTGTAGAAGACAAAAAATGCACGTACAGAAAATGGCATTTCTTATCTACTCAAGCACCACAATACACGGTTATATTGCGTGCGCACACCTGACATGCCACCCCGTTTGCCAATCACACACCTATGTTGCCTGACAGCCTATGTAGTTATGGAAAAAAGGTGGGCTCTTCTACAGAGGTTGCTCACCTGACATTAAAAAGCTTAGTGTGAAATCCTTGTCAAGGGAAGGCATCGAGACTTTTCAATAAAGCAGTTCCCATCTAACCTAGACATCATTGTTGTTTGCCTCAAACCACAATAAAATGGCCTGCTTCAACTAGCTTCTTCCACTGAAATAATCATCTTGATGTGAAAACCCCCTTTTTTCAGGGAATAAATAGCTGAAGGCTGAATTTATCTAGAACTTCTCCTGTTTAAAGAGTTGTCCAAATGCAGGATTTCATACTCCAATCCCATCATCTCTGCACAGGAAAATATGACTGAAAGCAGAAATCCATCTTCTTACACCTTTGAGTGGACCAGCTTGGTACTTTAAGCATTTATATCTTAAATATCTGGTAAAAATGCCCTCTTGAACTAAACACCCACATCCCCTACAAAAACAACAGAAGAGGTGGGTGCTTAAAGGCTTCAGAGGCAAATCCAAGTCTAAGTTTACATGTGATAGATGTACAAGATCCACTTTTTATGGACTTCAAAAACTACCTCTTTCCAAAACAGGGAATTACACAGGGGCAGGCTTAAGCATCAGAGCCAAGTACAGCCTAACCAAATATTTGACTTCTTTGAAGTCTTAATAAATCTGACACATCTCTTGCATCACGTTTAGATGAAACTCTGTTGCAACTCACAATTTCTTCAGGACAGGCAGCCAGTGATTTTGCTAGCTTTTTCTGTTCCATTATTTCTTCTAATTTTATAACCTATCAGTAAGAAAAGCTAACAATTCAGTGAAGTGACTTGCTGGGATCTTTACAGAGTATCTGCAGGGAAATTGCGTATAATTTTGATGTTTTAACTCTTCTGCCAAGCAAATTGTTCACTGGTGCTAGGAACTGCCTTCTTGAATGATCAGTCTTACTGGTGCCAATGGCAATATTTCTAGTAGCCAAAGTAAAAGGACAAGATTGTATTTGAAATAAAGAAAATTCTTTGAAACCATCAATATTACTTTAATGTTGCACTCAATTTTTTCACCTTTTAAAATCTGTTTTCTGTCTATTTTTGTGCTTGAAACACCCAAACCAAGCTCACTGCAGATGGAAGATCAATAATGAGGGCATGCAATCAAAGAAGTTTATCTTACAAGATGTAAGAGTCAAACCATTAAATACCCATGGATCAAATCCAAGTCTGAGAGAAGCAAACAGGATTCCATTGATGGGCATTGCATCTACTGATGCCAATCAACAAATGGACAGTAACCTGTCATTTAGGAGTCGTCTTGTGATGTCAGTGAGTTACAGTAATGAAAGGAAGATGGGTATATCCATGACACAACAAATATGATGCAAAGACAGTGAGCTAGCATGAAACCAGGTAGCTTCAGAACTTGAAGCAACATCTCCCCAGCAGCACTGTGCTGAACCTGGTGCAAACACAACGCTAATTACCGAGACTTGCCTCTGTCTCCTCATCGTGCTTTCAGAATGCACGCTCTCACGTTTCTTGCATGCCTTGTTGTCTCCTCTATCTGAGATAAGCTTCCGTTTCCAAACTGAGCCTCCCTCAGTCATTGCTTCCTCTGAAAACCTGCCAGAGCTGTCTTGACCTCGTTGGTCTTGATCTGCTTTTGTTCTGACCTGGACTAGAACAGTTTGTAGGTCAGCTGGACAGCCACCAAAATCTTCCAAGCTAATAGCCTGCAATGCTCTGTAAAAGTCCTCCAATGTTTGCTGAAATGGGCTTTTCCTCACACATGTTCTCCAAACAGGCGTATTCACAAGAACAATAAACATTCACAAGAATAACAAGGTCACTGTTATGGGAAGAGCCAGGAAGTCAAAGGCACACATCAGCAGGTTCTCAGCTTTCTACAACATCCAAGAAAACACCACTGTGAAAGCTTTTTTAGAAACAACATCGTTCCTTTTCCACCAAAAAAAACCACGGAGCATGCTACTGACTTTTTGAAGGATTTTTGCAAGGAGGGGGAAGAAGACAACATGACCTTCTCTCTTCCATTGTAAGATAGCTATTTAACCATCAAGAGAAGAAAATAAGTTAAGAAATCTAGGTTTTCTTTATAACATCTGTCCTGCAGTCCTCTTACACAGGATTTATCCAAACCAGAGATGCGCTTGTTTTGAAGTGGACATCAATTTAAATTATATACCCAAGTAGTCACCATGAAATAAGCTTCTGGGTTTCAATTTTAATCAAAACTCCACACTCCATTAGTTCACAGAAAAAAAAAGAACCATCCACCACAGTTCTTAGGTCCTCCCAGGGCTCCACCCACTGAAGACAAGATTTTATTTTCCCACTATCCCTGAAAATACAACTTTGCTAAAATTAACCTACAATCCTGTAGCCTACATAAAACATTCATCCACACACTGTGCTGCTTACCACCCAAACTACCTGTCGCATCCACAGGTGCAAGAGAAGACACGGGCTAGACTTTTCTTTGGTACCATTTTCATTGCGGAGGCAAAGGGAATCACTCAAGAGCTGACAGTTCGCCAGTCCCTCCCCATGTGTCAATGAAAACAAGTTCTCCCGTAACTTCTTTGGACAGAATGAAGAAAAAAAAAAAAATCATCTATTCAAGGCAGCAGAGAAAAGCAGTAATACATAGAAAGGCTAATGATACACAGGTCTGAATGTAGTGCCAATGAAGACACCAGCCATAGCGCAGCTGTATTTATCCATAATAGGATAAATCCAGTTTTCGTAAGCAGGGTCACGCAGAAAGTTCAAATTCTTAATTAACAAATGATTTTATTAATGTAAAGTCCCCATCCTCTCTTTTTCATACCTTTCCAGCCTCTTTTAAACAGTACAAAACCAAATAAGGTAAAATGTTATTTCTGTCCTTTTGGAACCATTTTATTATGTAGGAAGTGGCAAGAACTTGTTAGGAAAATCTCATCATGGCCCAGATAAGCAAATGCTCAGATTATTAACACTGATTTGACACTGATATGACTTATTTGCACAGTGACTGCAAGTAAGTCCCTCTTCCTTTCCCTTCCAAAAAAGAAAAAAAAAAAATCCTTTTTTTCCCCCCACTTCCCGTCTAAGAAACACCAAACATTACAGACTAAAAAATACTCACATACACATCACACAAGCCCTTCTCCCACACACTGACCCAAATAATAAAGGTAGCCATGCTGAAATGGGACAAACAGGATGTTCCAATGCTTAAATGACACACTAACAAAACAGCAGAGAACAAAAGTTATTCTTTACCTGGAAGAGCTAAGTTATAGAGGGGAATATCCCAGAGCTTCTCTGGTAATTGTGACATCCATTGACCATTTTCATGGCACATGTGAACGGAGGTTTGCAAAGGGCCTTCCATCAGTGCCTGTTCTAGGACTTCACAGGATGTTCTGGGAGGAAAAAAGAAAAGAAAAAGAATAAACCATCGCATGTATTGTGGCTGAATTAATGCCATTGCACCTGCGCAGAACGGATTTATTCAAGCTATAAAATATCAATCCTTCTCTCAAGTAGTTGCAGCAAAATGTCAAGAGCTTCTCAGCCATAACATACACTGCTTTGATAACACTGTCTCCCAGCACAATGCCAAGGGAGGGCTCCAGCTTCAAGCTGGTAAATTGACCAACTGAAAGAAAAAAATAGAGCAAAAAGCTGCATTGGCATGGAGAAATCACTATCTACATTGGCTATTGCGACATCACGAGGAGTAACCTACCTCCAGTGTGAAACAACATCCATTCCCTCATCCTTTGCAGCCCTGGGAGCATGGTGGTGGGACCGATGGCAGGGCCAGGACAGGGGTTGAGCCTACGACCCTCAGGTCCTTGGAGAACACTTACAATTCAGCTGCCACAACAATACCTCTGTGAAAAGCTTTAACTGAGATATCAGGACATTGGATTTTCAGATCATGCTGGCATCTGGGACCAAAGAGGAAAACTTCCATCTTCTTATTCCCTGTTTTGAGAGGATCTCTCAATGTCTGGTCTTATCACCCCTACTGAGCCCACGATCACAAGTACTTCAGTTTCATCAGACCTTCCTGAAAACTACTCTGAACTGTTGTTCTTGGATAGAAACCTCTCTGGGATCTTCCACAAAATTTGCACAGTTCATGCAGGAGTGCCCGTGGGTAAAACCAAACTGAGAATTCATGATCATCACCAGGGCCTACTAGAGTTGCCCTGTTCATTTTTTATTTTATGTTCTCCTGGATGATGCAGAACATAAAGATGAGCTCTCTCAGTCTTTTTTTTTTTTTTT
>VXBL01006846.1:959975-1031608 GCA_013400195.1 Aramus guarauna
GGGGGGAAGGGGCGCAGATCTTTTCATCTTGCATAAGCAAATGGTCTCTATAAGCCACATCTGGTATTATTATTCTTGGAAAGAAGCTCAGATCTCAGGCAGATCAACTCATCCCTCCTCTGGCTCTGCAATTTAACGTGCCGAGCTTCTGCTTCCTGCAGACCCCTTGTTCTGACAGCAGAGGTCCGCAGGTAATCTCGTCCCCTTTTGCTGTGTTTTGTGCTTCCTCAGACAGCACATCACTGCTCACCGAGCACCACTCTGCTCCAGTCTGTGTACCATGTACCATCAGGATGGACAGGGGCTGCAGAAGTTTAACACAACCTTGCTATTTACCAGTTGCAAAAGACTGGATAGTCTTTCTCATTCCCCAGCTCTGAAGCGGACAGGAGCTGTGAAACTGCAACACTGCAGCACGTGGCAGCACTTATGCAGGTCCTATACAGAGACTACAAACCAAACTACAAGCACTGCTTTTTCTCTTTTCCTTGGGATCCGTAGCTCCCCTTCCAGATCCTTTGGGGCTGCCTAATTCCTCTGATCCCCAAAGCCACCCATGCCCCCCTAGAGCAGGCACGCAGCCCTGCAGTGAGCAGGGGGACCCTGTGAGCCCCAACAGCCAGCCAGACCTCAGCCTAGCACAAGCTCCTTTGCACCAACAGCACTCGAGGGATGCACCCAGGGGTGCAGGTTTACCTGCTGCCACCCTCTCCTCCTGCCACGTGCTTGGGCTAGTGCGGGCACAGTCCTACAGCTACAGAAAAACAGCTGTTTTCCTGCCACGCGAGTCCCTTACACCAGTTCACCACCAAGTCAGGACTGCCCAGTGCTGGCCCACGCTGTGGAAGCCCCTGCAGAGGCAGCAAGCCCTGCTTTGTCAGGCTGTACAACAGACCCCTTGGCGTTGCCCGGCCAAAACCCAGAGGCAGCAGGTTCTCAGCCTGGTACAAGCTGCCATCAACACCCCAGTCTCTACGGGACCGGGGCACTTCAAAAGGAGTACCCTGCTGGGCCTGGGGAAAGCCAGCAGAGAGCAGAAACAGCAAGACCAAGCCACACCACGGTCCTGCAAACACAGACACGTGACAGATCCACATCTCATCATCCTCCTCATCTTCTTCTTCCCACCTCCCTCCACAGCACCCTGAGGCTGGAGAAGGCAGCCACTGGGAGTGCACAGCAGGAGCAGCAGCACCGTGTCCCGTACAGAAGCGACTGGCCCAGATTTCGGCCTGATCCCCTGCACAATGCACAGCCCTAGATGCTCACGCCGCCACCTCCAAATTCAGCTGCTACCTTGTGTTTGAGATGTGGCATATCCTTTAAAGAGAAACCAAGGCTTGCCTGGAGGAATTAAAATACAACCGTTAGCTACCGCCTCTCATGACTAAATCCCAAACTCCACAGAGGAGAGCTGTGTCTTTATTCCCCCTTCCAGACGACAGGTTGTTGCCGTAATTAACAAACTACCCTTGCTCTCCTTTGTTCACGCCAGCTTCCTGACCTGCCCTTGGGCAGCCCGAGTGCAGGCAGCAATTACATTTTGAGGACTCTACCGAGACACAAACAATAAATAAGCAATAAAAACCGCAAACGTGCAAAGAGACTAGAGATCGCTGTCCTTTAACCTCGGGACACCGGGAGCACCAGATGGGATCTCACGCGGGTTATGCCCAAAGCGTGCCTTGCACTCGCAGCCCAGCCAGCCCGGAGCGCTGGGTGATGGCCTAACACCACGCAGTTCCGGGAGGGGGATATAATTAATGAATGCTTGATGATGACGTAATTAAACCATTTGCTGCAGCCAACCCAGAAGCTAACGAACATCACGGGAATTACAGGAAACATTTTGACCAGACCTGCCCGAATTGTCACAGCGAGGAGCAAGCTGCCAGCCCCGCCAGACACGGGGGCGATACCGCGGGAGACGACAGACGGGGGCGATACCGCGGGCGACAGACGGGGGCGATACCGCGGGAGACGACAGACGGGGGCGATACGCGGCAGACGGGCTCAGGCCCCCCCCACCCTGCTCCACTCCGTGCGCAGCAGCTGCGCGGCCCGGCCCGACACCCCCCAGCCCTCTACCGTACCCTCCGGGGAGAAGAATTTCTCCCTCCTCCCTTTTTTTAATCGTTTTACTCACTCCGATGAACGACTTCGCTGCCATCTCAGCTCCTCAGGGAGACTTGCGCAACGGCAGCTCCCCGCGCGCGCTGCCCGCACTCGGGCGGGGGCTGCTTTGGGCTGCCCGCCCCGCCCGGGTCAAGTGACTGCTGGTCCGAGGGAGATGAAGGAGGGGCGGGAGAGGTGAGGAAGAAGAGGGGAGGTGGTTCTGGGTAAGTGGCACTGCCTGAAACGGACAGGTGAGACGCGTAGTGGACTGCAGGTGTATTGCTTCGGCAGGACCCTGCAAGCAGGGGACAGGCAGAGAGATGCTGGGAGGGGGGAACATCACTAATAGCATGTAGCCATCCTTCAACTGCATTTATAAATCTATTATTTAAAAAAAAAAGCTTAAAAAATACATTTACAAATACATATACCAAGTACTTTAATTGCCTGCTTTGTCCAACAGAGTCTATTTCTTCCGTTTGCAGAGCTAAAAAAAGAATTCACTAGTTCTTTCCCTCTTCTTCAGCTTGTACGGCTCCTCATCCATGGTGAAGTTCACTCATATTTATTATGGCACCTTGCAGAAATCTAGGCAAGCTCCTCAAAAAGCTTCCATGTGTGAGGAGGCAGGAGGTACGTGAGTGAGTGAATGGCAGACAGAGGTAAACATGCAAATCCTCTGGGTGTTTTTGGAAGCAGCATTCCTTCTCAGCCTCCTCACAGGCTTTCTGCTGTGGTGGAGGAAGCTCCCCTACTTCAGATCCTTGTTTCAAAACCACATTAAAACACACAGTTCCTTAAATAAAGAATGGTGAGCCAAAACTGAAATGGAAAGAATGGATAGAGAAGGTTAACTTCCCTTCGTCTTCTGCAGGGCAGCGTTCCTAGAGGGGTGCCTACAGCAGAACTGGGATCTGACTGCTCCAGGATCGTACCACGGTCAGGACCAGGGACAATTCAGGCTGCTGCAGTGTTGTGCTTCTTAATGCAAGGATGTGTTTTCCAGATACTCCTCCTTCACTGTCTCGTTTTCTCATGAGGCAGAGCAAAAGGAAGAGCAGTGTTCTTGCACAGAGCAAAACTTGCTGTGCCAACAGCAGCAGCCAGACCAGGTTAACGTTCAGCTAATTGAGTCATTCCTGTTGGTGAGGCCCAGGATGGCACAGCTGCCTGGGCTTCAGAGTTATGCCGCAGTTCAGACTGCTATTTATATATCAGCTCTTACAGAGTATCACAAAACTTGCTGGAGGTAGATGCAGAATAGATGTGTGGCAGGTTGTAAAGCTAGGCACACAAAGGACAAAATGCCAAAAGGGGTAAAGTAGAGCAAAGGAGAAGGTAAGAAAGAAAAGATGCTATTTAAAGGCTGTGTGGGTTTGCACCACCATGACAGAAAGTAGCTGAGAACAGTTACAGAGAAGTACTACTGTGCTCTTCATGGAATGAAAGTTATGGAAAGTATTTCAAACACAAAAAGTTAGGAGGAAAAATCAGACAAAGTCAACTCTAATTCTTCATTTACTTAGAAATTTAAGACTATGAAGGTGTGACAAAACAGCAGTCAGGTGGCCTCTGGATACTGCCATGACAAATAAAGTACAGCCAGACATGGTTCTGGTCTTGGAAAGCAAGCCTATGTGAAGTTGTTGGGCCTAGTGGGGAAAGCATAACTGTGCAGAGGAAAAGCTAAAAGCTATTTTTGTGTTGCTTTGAAATGAATAACAGAAAACTCAAAAAGAAACATGAAACTGAAATCCTGAAACATTTTATTCTGCAGGCATTACAACAGGACTTTACACCATTGTGACATGAAGTATCTGCTGACTGATGTGGAAACAATCTTTCAGGTCTTACCTCCATGGAAATACTCTATCAGAAAATCTGAAGCCCTCTCCAAACCCTCCTAATCCCCACCCTTTCAAGTCTGAGTTTGGGTCTCAGTTCTTCTTCATTTGCACTGGAATTACTAGAGACGTCAAAAGAGTTGCTCCTGGTTTAGTCCTGAGATCACAACCTCTCTAGAGGGATTTAGGAAGCCCATAAAATAAGGCATGAGAGGAAATTAATCAGCAAGCAGTTAAGCCCTGAATAAGCATGTCTCCTGAGGAAGGGTCAAGGCAAGGAGAACTTTTAGCAATATTTGCAGAAATAATGATAAGGAGATTTCAGTATGAGAAAGCAGAGGGATGAAAAAGCCCTAGATTTCTCAACCCCCTCACAAAATAAACGTCTGTATTAAAAAGACTGATAGTGGAATTCCAAAGTATTGGACAGAGAAGAACTTACCCAGAAGGAGCTTATCAGATTTTGAAGCATTCAGCAGTGAAAAGGATTGAAGCTGGTAGCGTCTGAGAGAGTCAAAACAGGCAGATACAGAAGCTTCAGTGTGGGCAGTGATGGAAATGCAGGTCTGATTTATAGCTGTGGATCAGAGTGAAATATTTCTGGTTTGTCGGTCACAGTGACACCAGTCATAGAGCCTTAGACTGGAGTTTATGCATTTAAACAGCTTCAACTTCCTAAAGTATGCTACACTTTGAGGGAAATCAGTTGATTTTTCAGAGGACTTAGAGGTTTATGAGATTTTTTTGAATGATTACAGTATTTGGGATGTTGCATGAGATTTTTTTCTTCCATCTCAGTTTTATATTGTCAGACATGGGACATCTTTTTTCTGTGCTGTAACATACAGGAATACCACTAAGCATTTAAACAACCTTAACTGAATGCCCAGGATTTGGGGTGTTTGTTCTGGGGATGTTTGCAACACGCTGCCAATGTGTGTGTTTGCTCCTGCCCAGACTTACTGATAAGTCCTCTCAACTGTCACCTAATTTCTGTCTTTGGGAACAAACAGGCAGCTTAATATTTCTGAGGGGAGGTTGTATATCTAGCGTCAGCAGCCACGATGGCTCCTGAGAGTGGGGGAATCAGCGGGGAGGCAGGTTGCAGCACCAGCAAGGTCACTGTGGGCAATAAAAATACGTGGGAAGAAAAATGCAGCCCAGACCTGCTGGGAGCTGTTTTCTGGTTTCCTGTATTTGCTTCTGGGGTTACCAGACCACGGTGGCTACTCTAAGCTTGCAGTGCTGTGAGCAGGACCACGAAGAGGCTGGGGGGCACGGTCTGGAGCCCTCCTTTGCAGCTGATCCCCACGCTCGGGGCTGCCTGTCAACGAGGTGCCTCTGACACCTCCTGCCCTGGCCAGCAGGAAACCTTAAGCAGAAGGATTCGGATGGGATTTAGGTTGCCCAAACACATCGCAGCATGCCAATGCCATCGTGAAGGAATGGCTCTGGTTTGTTTGCAACAGGCAAATTCAGTGATAAAATTCAGCGGCTGGTAAAAACGCTACTGTGATGGTTAGACATGAGGTACAATGCTGCTCCCTTCACACGATGGATTCTCAAGAGCCACGGCTACATGAGATGTGTTATTTCTCAACAGAGTATTGCAAGATGAGGGAAATGTTTTGACTTACTTTAAAATAACAGAAAGGAGAAAAATAATTAGAGTTTAATTTTATTAGCTAAATTTTAATTGAAAATTTTTTTGAAAGAAAAGATTGGTGAAAAAATTCATCAAATTCTTCCAATTTGATACAGTCTTACCAATGCCAACTCAGGCTTCAGTGGGCTTGGGGCAAGGTTCAGGCAAAATAATTTTCCTCTCAAACAGAAGCAACTGACATTTTAATTTCAGCTTAACTACACCAGTGTTGACAACAAGGGTTGAAATACCATAAAAAACATTTAGTGAAGCCAGTTTACTTCATGTCTGGCACCAGCAGTGTTTAAAACAAGACACTAAAAGTCCTTCCAAGAGGTCAACTACAAAATGGGTTGAGCACTGGAGGTGTGGTGCAAGGCGGGGAAGGGCTGGAGAAATGACACAAGTTTCCTCACTCCATGGGACAGACTCTTGCAACCTTCTTGTTACAATGGTGCTTTCTTGTGGCACATCCTCTTAGGAGCTCAGAGGTCCTTCACAAACACTGGTGCCTCTTCGTGGTGCCCCACTGATGAGCAAAGGCATCATCTATGTTTTTAGAGCTGAGGGAACACAGGGGAGGAGGAAGGGATAAATGAGCAGAAGGAGAGGGATGATGCTGTGCCCCACAGACTGGCTGAGTGAAGCCGCTGCCCTTGAGATGGGGATTTGAAGTAGTAACACATCTCTGGCAGGGGAAAAAAGATTTTGCATTTCAGGAAAAAAGGGCAAGAAACTCCTGCAACAGACCGCCTGTTCACAGTCAAGAAACTCAGTGATGGGGGTAAATCTTAGAGAATCAGGGGAAAAATATTGAGATGGCCACATTAGGTCTGCAGGGCTAGCCTTTGGGGTTGATGGTCTCATGGTGTCATCATCCTCTGTCACTTTGTGATGTCAATTCTGCAAGAGTCCCACAGCTGAAGCCAGCTCTACTAGTTAGGGAGAGATAGGAACTATGGGGAAGTACTGGTTTTTCTTGTCATCTTGCGAACAGATAATCAACATTGTCCACTGGGCCATCACATCAGCAGATCACAAAGGGATAGCTGGCATATGGAGTCGCAGGAGAGCTGCTCATAGTGTCCTGCTAAAAAGAGAAGCTTAAGGGGGAGATAAACAAACCTCTCTCCTCAGACCCAGCATCTGAGAAGATATGAGCAAGAAGAAAACCAGGCTTTGTTGCTAGAACCAATTCCAACAGAAAAAGAGAGACTAGGGAGACACAAAAAATAAATGCATTCCTGTCCTCCTCTCATTCCTCCCTTGCTCTGTTGATTTGATATCTAGTCCTTCAAAACTGTGCGAATGAGGTAAATTCCTGAGCTGTTTCCTCACCGCACTCCCCATTCTGCATGAATCTTTTTTCTTTCTGGGTAGCTGGGACAGGCCAGAAACAAAGCTCTCTACTCTGGTGTCCTGATCCCTGAAGAAGCTGAAGCGACAGTGTAGACCCACACGTTTCCTTCAAGAAGGCAGCTCTCAGAGCAGCACGAGAGGCAGCAGCCTGGGCAAGAGAGGGGCTGCAGCGTTACCCTGGGAAGGGCAGGACCATCAAGACACTGTGCCCTGCCCATGTCTTTCCTGTGTGCAGCTCCTAACTTGGTGGCAGGCCATGGAGGGGAGGAGGAAAGACTCTTTTTATACTTAAATTCATCACTGTGGTGAAGCTGATGGAACAGGTCTTGTGGCCTTCAGCAGCCATGAACAACATCTCACCTTCTTCCTGTCATCAGTTTTGAAACCTAGGCGTCTGCGTCCTCAGGGACAAATTTCTAGTGCCTTTGACACTGGGCAAAGGTTGAAGCTAAGAGTGTCTGGTTCTTAGGCCATCCAAACCTTAACTCCTGTGGATTTCATGTAGGTTAAGCCTGGTCTCATAACGGATCATTGAGGAATAATTGTGAATATTCTTCTGAAGTGAAGTTGGTGGGTTCTTTTTCCCCCATTCATTACTGATTTGTGCTGTCAACCATAACCATAGCCTGCCATGGAGCAAGACCTTTTGAGGGCCACACTTCAGCACAGAGATGACTCACAAGCTGATACAGGTCACATAAACTGGGTTCTCAGTGCAGAACCAGCCCTATTCCATGCCCTGCAAAGCTCTACCTGTTGCAGTTTCACAGACTTGGTACTTCTGTTTCTGGGTGCATTTCATATCTGTCTGGGCACATGAGCAAAAGCACGCAAGGGTGGATGTCTTGGGCAGTGCAGGTGTGATCTGCATAGAGGTTCATCCTCCAACAGGACTTTGCACTGCAAATGTCATCCGTGGCAGAGGATTTAGGTGCAGGGCTGATAGCAGCTGAGCTCAGGATATCAGTTGGGGTCAAACATTGCTACTAATAAAGGCTAAATCTACAAGAGAAAAATGACATATTAAGCAGTTTCGAAAGGGGCCAGATAACCTAAGAAAGTACTTAACCTTTTATTTCATTTATTTATTTTATTACAGAATAACAAAGCACTGGAGTGACCTCCCACACTACCACAGGGCAGTAATTTATAGCATAGTCATTTATAAACTATATATATTATTGGGCCTTTTTTTCTATCAACGTGGCCTAAACCCCACCACTTATTGGTGGATTATTTTGCCATCGGTACTAGTGGAAAGCTTCTATCAGGAGTGTGGAGCTAAAAGTTGCACAAGATACACAAGGGTTGCAGCTATGGGGGGATTCCGTGCTTGCACACTCAGGACAGCAGCTCTGCTAGAAGCATATGTAAAAACATCCCAGTTAACATTTCTCACCCACAGACCAAGCCTGCGTTATGTTTTATTTTGCCAGAGCTAATTCATCAATATCCAGACATACACTCAACATGGCCCATCTTCCCCAAACTTTATACAAATAATATAATAAGTACCCTTCGAGTTGTTACATGGCGTTCCTAGTTAGAGAATGCTATACACAACACACAGACTGCAATCTTGTCTGGCCACAAAAGCAGGTTTGCCAAGCCTCAAAATACAATGTTAACAAACCACCTTCTATTAAAAGCAGTGGTAAAAAGCCACCTCAATGCACTGGAACCTCAGCAGCTATCTGAATGAATGTCACTGTGTTTGAGGAAGGACATGCAAGCAGGTAGAGAGGAGCTGCTCTAGCAGTGACCAAACCCTACCTGACTGTCATTTGTTTCCTTCCATGAGTTAATTTTCCACAGCAATTTTCTTTCAGTTGTACTCGAGATGCACTAAGGCTTTTCTAACCACCCCCTGCCCTATCAGGAAAAAAAGGCCACTGCCTCTTATAAATGAATCAAATCCTACACAAGACTTAAATCTGAAGACTGTCTTGTTTGACATTGATTGCTCTTCCATTGATTAAGATGTTCCTGACTGTCAGGTTTTGCTGTAAAAACAAAGTTGTTTTTTTCTTACAATTATATACCTCCATATCTGTTTTACTTGCAGTGATCATGGCAATGGCAACTAATTAATTCACAGTAATAAAGCACAGTAGTAAATCTCACTTACAGGAGCATACTAGTACATTTATCATAGCACATGTATTAGAAGCTGCAGGGAGCAGGGACATCTGTGGCCCGTTGAAATGCAAGTTTTTCCTGTGCCCTGGTTACAAGTGAAGAAGATGGTGGTGCACCCACTGTGCACTGTTGCACTTAGCACCTTTTTTTTAAATGAATAGCTGTGTTACTGAGAGGAGAGAAGTTCATTTGGTTTGTGGGTGTGATGAGAACCATCAGCTACAAATTCAGGCATTGCTCTAAATATATTTGAAGCATTTCAGATCTTAAAATGATCCTCAGGTCCTCTGATGTAGACAAAACTTTGCGTCAAGCCACAGGGTTAGACTCTTATTTTCAGTCTCTGCTCCATAGTGAAAGGAAGCTCACATAAAGCAGGTGCAGTGATGTAACCTGGTTATTTAGTTGGATCTGAGTAACCTGGGGAAAGGAGGTTAATGCAATCACAAGCAATCAGTAGTTTATAGGAAACAGAACTTACTAACTAGAGGTTTTGTTTCTCTCTCTCTCTTTTTTTTTTTTTTTTTTAGGGAAATGAGTTTTATGCAGTTGCATCACCTTGTGTCTGTCTTTGTTCTTATTTTCTTACCCCCAGTGCTTTTTAAGCCATGAGCTAAGTTCGACTAAAAATGTATCAACCATAGCATGGACTTCTTGAAAAAAACTCTTTCTTTAATGTTTTGGTAACTTGATTAACAGGCCCTTGGGTTTTGGGCCAAATACAGAGCGGTGGACATTGTTGGTCTTCCATGGAGGTCACACAGTAGGACCAAGAGGGCAGAAAGTTCAAGAAAGTTTATTTTCTTTCTTCCCTCTGCCATAGCTGGAGGGGGCTGATCGTCTTGCAGACAGCTGTACACCATAGGGTGTGCTTGCTGCTGGGACCCTGTCTAGAAAGCCGTCCCTGTGATTCAGCTTTAACCATCTACCTTATAGGCCTTCACATCTGAGATCCTGCAGTCATTTCCTCATGTGGTTGTGCTGCAGCACTGAGTGGACCAAGTCCTGAGCAGTCTGTCCCATCCCGGAGCTGCCCGGATGTGGCAGGAGGTTGGACCCCAGGGGTCCTTCCAGCCCAAGCCATGTCCCAGGCCAGGAGATGGCACCAGACAAACAGAGAATTAGAAGGAGGCTAACACAGTTAAGGAAAGCCAAACGGTCCTACCCTCAAGGGACATACACCTTGTAAGATTAACTTGATTTTTAGATTGGGTTTCTTTTCAGCAGGTTGGGTATCTGCAGCCACACTGTTGTATGCCTGTCTCTCCTCCCATCATATCTTCTTTCTTCCCAGAAATTTCTGAACACAAGCTAACTTCCCTCTAAAATCAACAGAGAGAAAAAAGCACATCTAGCAAGCCATTCATCTAACCTGTTTCGGATCGGCTCAAATGAAGTCATACTCCTACCAGAGTTTTCCAACTGGTTTCCACCCCCTGGAAGCCCTTCCTGAGGGCACCACTTTACTAAAGACTCAAATTACACATGCCCTTACTTTTTCAGTGGAATGACCATGGTCTCCAACCTCACTTTTCTTCCTGCTGCTTGTCCCTTGCCTTTTCATTGCTGATCATCTCAGCAAGGAAACTCAGTCATGTTTCAAAATACCTGCTTTCCTTAGTACAATTGACCAAGGGATGCAAAAAGGTCTGCCTCATATGTGTAAGCTTGCTCCGATCCAAACCTGCTTTCTCCCACTGGATCCTATGATCTTCAAGGACTATGCCTACAGCTTGGGACACGAAGCTATTGCTCAGCTCTGGGACTGAGGAGCACAATAGGGTTGTGTTCCAGACCCACGTCAAGGTGAGATCCAGCCATGCACACGAACCTCTGTGCTTCTCATTTCTGTACAAGGAGCTTGAACAGGTCCCCTAATTTGGACAACCAAGAGAAAAGAGCCTGTACTTCAGGACAGAGGCAGCCAAAGACATTGAAAGTTTTTTGCCCATGAGGGGAAGTATGATAAATTTAAAACAGTCACCCATGATGTCTCACAGTGGCATTGTAAGGCAGGGGGTGAAACAAGTCAGCAAGATACTACCATGCTAGTGTGGAGCACGGACAAGAGCTGGGAGTTGGAGAGCAAGCAAACAGCTAAAAATGAAGCATTGTTCAGATGATTCTGCATTCCCGTTTTACTCACCAAGTGGACTACTGGGAAGGGAAATTGCTGGTGTCATGTTCTTACTACTGCAGCTTGAAAGCAGATTGTAACTCAGTAGTTAAAGCTATGACATCACTGTAGGACTGGGCAAAGGGGGAAACAATGGTCCTAAAAGCATAAAAAACTTTCTGAGGACATATCCGTAAGGCATGAAAATATGCGAAAGTTCCTCACTCTTCACCCAGCGGTCCTGAGCTTCCTCATTGTAAAATTGAAGTGAGCATAAAATCCTCTAAATGATTTCAGGCTTGTGGCTGCTAGCATGAAGTTGAGAAACTAGGAGAGGCTAATTCTACAGGAAACACAGAATACAGCTGAATAAGCTCATTTATGCAGTGATCTATGTTCCCTTTCATTGACTTGCTTACCAGAACGTGACTCCCTGGAGAACCAAGACCAGTGATGTGCTTGTGTCAAAATGCTTGCGTACAACAGGAGAACTGTGAACTTGCAGCTTACCTTTGCTCAAGTGTTAGTTATGGGCTCTGTATACCACCAAGATTCACCCTGATAGCCAGCACTGGTGGTCAGGATGTGGTTCTTCCCTCACTGCCTCCAGCATGGACTTTCTGCCCACACTTTCAAAGAAGATTCAACCCACAGACATACAGACAGACAGAGCTGCTATCTTATTGGCATGCATTAGTGGAACTAGCCCAACAGCAGAAGTGCCCAGCTTGCGCAAGGCTTTGGTATGATAATCACGGCTAAGCAGAAGTATTTGCACAACTCTCAGTTATTATTTAATCCAACACCTAGGGCAAAATGTCAGGCTATTGTCTTGCAAAGGTGCAGAGTGATGTCAAGGGCCATAAAATTTCTTACACCAGCTTTCTTAATTCAGGCTCAGAAAACACACAAATAAAAACATGACACATATTCTGACAGAGCAGCTGAGTCTCAGCCTCCACTTTGAGCAGCACATGAGCAGGCATGTCTCTGCATATTACTGTCTCTCTCGTCTTGATTAGGCAGGTTTCCTTCCAAAACAAAAACTAACAATTTTTCTCGCTACTTGAGAAATGAGAGCTGGAGAGCCTGTTTCTTTCTCCACTCTTCTTTAAAACTTATCTCCAAGGACTAGGCCATGGGCAACAGGCACATCTCTTTGAAAAACATGCAGACTGACAGAAGTACAAATGAAATATGGGTTATATATTTTCCTACAGTTACACAGTAAACCTAGAAGTCTCTGAGGAGTTTCTTAAATGCACACAACACCCCCCGAAGCCGTGCGTGCAGGTGCCCCCAGGGGAATGGAGAGGAATACAGCTATCTCCTAAACAGAAAATTCCCAAGTATTTCGTCCTTGCACGAGCAGACAGCAAAGGAAAGCTCCTCATACTAGGGCAGCCAAAGTTCACGTAGCCATCTCCCACTGTCATGCCTCCCGACACACACAGAGCCTTCATTTTCCTGAGGGTATCATGCTCTTTAGCAGCATTTTGATTGCTTCACCCATCAGATCACCTGGAGTTTCATCTGAGGAAAACCTGGCACACTCCTGGAAGTTGTTCCCACTGGAGTATCAGAGCCACATGCCAGAGGCTGTTGTAGAAAGCAACCTCTAGAGAGCAAGTTATCCCATTCCAAACTACAATCAGACAAACTGCAGCCTAGAAATGCCCATTTCTCTCCACCAGGCTCTTTTAATGCTTATGGCAACTAGCTCCCCTGACAAGCCGCCTCCAGGAGAGAAGCAGCTCTAATTGGAGCTAATTGGTCAAAGTTACTTCAGGGTGTTGCAGAGAAGAAGTTTGCTGACAGCAGGCCAACACTGCATGCACAGTCATGACTGATGGTTCACGTTGGAACAACATCCCACGAGGTGATATGGCAGTACAAAACAGGCTGGAGTCAGGCATGGGCACACAGTTCACCATTAGCCAGAGCATCTGACAGAGATGTTGTGCGTGCCTTTTCTTTACAGTCTGGTTTTGTGCCAGCCGCAGAAGGACAGACAGCCAATACCTGGTCCATCACAGAGCCTGCCGGTACAAGAGAAACCACCCAGATTTTTTGGCACATTTAAGACATCTGACTAGGATGAGATTTTTTTAGAAAACCAACACTGTGGGTCATTGTGCCTGACCACTGTGATTTCGTTGAAGAGTCCCAGTGTTAGATTTATTTTGACATCAGAATAAGGCTTCATCATGAACTGATTTTGCCTCAGGTCTTGTCTCAGATGTGTCATCTATTTTCAAGGGTATCAAACTCAGCACTTAAAGAGTTTCAGCAAGAAACAATGACGCCAACAGAGGTCAGTGCACCACCGTAACTCAGTCTCTCCTAATCTTATCTGGTAAAAATAGGTCACCTTTTAGATCATGATTTTTTTTACATGGGGGAAGTGATTTAAAGCATATTTGTAAGTAGTATCTTTTAAGAGGAATCATCCTAGGCACGAGCTTATCCTAAGAATAATAGAAGAAGAACGAACAACAAAGCTCCCTATTTTTAAAGGAAAAGAAAGAACCTTAGTGAACCTAGCATTTTTTGACATTTCTTCCTCAACCACATACAAACTTTTAAAGTAGGTGTTGAAAATAAATGAGGAGTTTATAAACTCTATGTGGTTTAAATTATTAGAAAGGTCACTAATGTGACAGGAAACGTGCCCTATGAACTACGGCTCACCTTAGGACATTATCTTTGGATCAGCAACCACCTGTACATGGAAATGTGCAGTTGAAATGGGTAAAGCCACTTGCTAAAGTAAACAGGAGGTTTACTGTCTGCCCTACTGAGATATCTCTAGTGACAGACTGTAGAAAACAGCAACTCTTTCTCAGTGACCTGCCTCTTAAGGAAAATCAAGAGCAAATTCCTAGGATAGCCACCTCAACCCCCCGCCTTGGCAGCTTCAATGCCTGCATGCTGAGAAGAGATCACCTACACTGAAGAAGAGCTAAGGACACACTCAGAGCTGACTCATGTTACTCCCACTCACTCTTGTGAAAATGGGAGCAAACAGACCTCATTGGCATCGGCCACAAGTGGGAGGAGGGTGGAGCAAGAGCAGCAGCAGCCAGAGGAGAAAAGATGGAGTCTGTGGGGCTTGCTATCAGCTTTCCTGGGCATTAATTTTTTGCATTCCCTTCTCTCAGCAGTTACTCCCACTGGTTCCCGTTACCAATCCCTACTGCAGTCCTCACATTGCCAAAACCCACCAGGTGTTAGTGGAGTAGGAGGCAGCAGATGGGGCTCTGCTGGGGCTTTCCGAATCTGCTGAAGATTTCTTAAGCAATTCTGTTTGTGCCTCAGTTACCCAAGAGCAGAGATCATAGTGCTGATCTCTCTCCAGCTCTTCCAGGCAGGCAGCCTTTCTGTTTTTCCTAGCAGGGTATCAACTGTCCTTGCTGTCCTTTACACCCCATTCTCATACCAGCAGTACAATGAACATCACGCTGCAGAGAGGGTTATTAATCACAAAAAAAAAACAACCCTCCTGTCAAATGAGGATAAACAAATTGAGCAATGCCAGGCCCCAGCATCCCTTAACTGAGAGGACTCCTATGCCAACCTACATAAACCTCCCTTTGGGAACAGACCTTAGAGAAGACCTCTAAGCACCAGGAAGGTAGAAGCACTGGTGAAGCCGCACCTCAAGTGCTATGTTCAGTTTTGNAAGGTTTACAGTTGGACTTGATGATCTTAAAGGTCTTTTCCAACCTAAATGATTCTGCGATTCTATGAACACTGTCACTACTCAGCATCACTGCCCAAAGGCACAAGCCTATACCATCACTCAGTGATCTCCCAGGTAACTGATTTTTCTACCAATGCCACCTACATTTGAGAGAGGAGTCAAGGTAACCAGAACATTAAGGTGGGTTTCAGCTCATCCAACTCCACAGATACCTGCAGTGTAGATGTCCACTGATGTCTGCACTACCCAGCTATGATTCCTTTTGCAATCAAAGGGAGTAAATAATTAAAAGGTGCAATTCACCAGCCTTGAGCATACATCTAAAATCAGTCTCCTGGGTTACACCCTAGAGTTACACCCTGAGTTACACCCTGAGTTACACCTCCTCCACATAGTGAAGAATTTGTTGGTTTCAAAGCAATAACCTTTCATCAAAGAGCATAAACGCAGTGTCTGGAGAAGGGGAGAGAGGTGGGGGGTCTGGCAGAGGGGTCAAGAGCACACAGGTGTGGCCAGTTATCCCAGGAGCACTGCCTGCAGAGTATTCAGTGATCCCACACTGGAAGACACAATTCTAGATCCCACATTGTTCCAGGTCAACAAAATATAGCCTTCCCCAAGCCAAGATATCACAGTCACGTTTGTCCATAGCACTCTATTTTTTATTTTTTTTTTTTTTTTTTGACAGAAGGATTAATTTATGCTGAAAAAAACTCCACTGTCCCCAAAAACATTCATACTACGGTATCATCTCAATCTTCACACCTTTTCTCCACAGCAATATCCCAGGTCATCTGGAGATTCAATCCTTGGTTTGTAGCTCCTAAAAGAAAGCAAACACCTGCTTGAACCTTTCCATATATGCATTGAAAAGACAATTTTATGTCATATTTCCAGTGATTGTGACTGTACTGGCTTTCCTGACTTCCCATCATGTGAGCAAGTTCAAGCTGCTCCAACGAAGCTTGTGCAAGTACTGGGGCAGGACAAGGTAGAAAGAAGCCTGAAGGGGAATCCAGTTACAGGGACAAAGCACGGCATATAGCAGGACTAGCCAAAGTTAGTCTGCCCTTTCCCTGCCACACAATATCTGGCAAGGCATTCATGAAATAGCTCAAAACCTACCCATAGGCCTTTACAGATGGGGAAGAGCAGGAGGACAAAGAACACTGATCAAGCTTTCTATCAGGAACTGGTAGTGCCTGCAACATGGAAAGCTTCTGGGTCTACGTATATCCTCATTTTGCTAGAGTGAAATTAAACACTCTCAGACCAGATAATACTTCCTAAGATGTCCAGCATCTTTGCAAAATAATCTTAAAACAATCTCTTTGCAAAAACTACGGGAGAGGGCAGTTCAGCTTTCCCCCCACCACAGTCTCCCTTTGGATACAAGAAACTATCAGCAGGCAAGGAAAGCCCTGCAGAGGATGGAGAAAGCATCTTCAGTTTCATCTGATTGTCCTTCCAGGTACAATTTTTCTAGTTCAAGCTGTACTTCAAAATTATGGACACGACCTTCCTGTCATTTGCCTTTTTGCACACCTGACAGCAACATGTCCTTCCCCTCTCTGTGCTTCACATTTCTCTTCATCATCACCTCAGCTTCCATGTTAAGTCTCACCTCTGATAGCTCTTTCTCTTCATCTTAAACTCCTTCCGGTATATCAGTGCTGTGATATCAGCTCTTTCCAGAAGATGCCACACTCTGGACAGGGTATTCACCCATATCTTCTCTTCCCTAATGTGACTTGGGTGCTGCTAAACACAGAGTTGAACACTTTCTTCTTTAAGAAGACAGCAACAGAATGGGGATGAGGATCTTACACCTCCTCAGAGGTTATCACTGCTTGCATTTACAGCTCATATGAGTCTTATTTTGGTGCAGAAGGAGAACTTGATATCCACACCTGACTTTCAGGTTGTCAATACTGCAACACGCAACACCAACAAACTCAATAAACCAGTACTTCAAACAACTCAATCAATCTACAATCCTAGACACAATAAATTAATCTACAGGTATTTCCACCCTTCAGCCATTCTTTATAGGACACCCAATTCCTGCTCATACAGCTCTCATTTCCAAGAATATTTTCATGTGAATAGAGGGTCAATGTCTGTCCTTTGTACGCTGCGCATTATCATCCTCTAAAAATCTCAATTCACATTGACACAGAGAGATAAGAGCAAGAAGGTAGCAAAAGTCTGGATTCAAAATTATGTTTGTGAGTTTGACACTGATGTGAATAAGGAGCATGACAGGGTCAAGGTGAAATAAACTATGCAAAGCCAGGTCATTTGAGCAGGGCAGCTACTTCTTTGTTCCGCCAAGGACCTATTTACCCACAGTAGGCAGCACTTGTGAACTTTTTATTTCAAGTCAGCTACTTTGTGTCTGTGTCCTCTCATTAACAAAGAAACCATCTTTACAGTTTCTCTTTAAGACAAAGTAGTTAACAAGAAATAGGTAACCAAAGATTGCTAGAAAAATGATTTTGTCTCCTTATCCAGGATTAAGAAATATTTTTACATCTTCTTTCCTGCCCAGAGTCCTAGGCATAGCAGTAAAAGCTGGTGGAGCCAATCCTACATCCCCATATTTGCCAGTTCCAGGCCTGTGACAGCACGGGGATATAGCAGCAATGCCAGCACAGCCATGATGTTTAACCAGTTTCATTCACATCCTAGCTGCACTTATGAATATTTGGAGACTCTTAGTTTAGTTTTAATAGGTTTTCTCAAAGACATGTCTTTTTGGGAAGAAAAGGCAGTCAGGTTTTCCCACAAGGGCTAGAAACCACAAAGACCAATATCTTCCCAGTTGAAAGCCTATTCCCAACACACACAAAAGCATGCAATAGAAGTAAGATTATCCAGCCTGGTATAGGTTAAATATACATTAAAAATAGTAAACACTTTAAAAGCTTATAAAAGGCAGGGTGTACAGAACAATCCCTTGCAAGGGAAGCCAGCTCCTATCAGTCACTGCTAATTTGTTGACAAGCTGGTTTATGTTCTGCCTGTATCTCTCCAAGTTGGGGAGATAGCCCTGTCAGCAGGTTACCGCTGGGCAGGCAGCATCCTCCCTGCCATGCTTCTCACTGTGTGGGGCTGACCCACAGCAACCCCACATGCTCAGTCACCCAGTTGCCATCTCAGAGTGCATCCTCACCAAGGACTATAGATACCATACCGTTCCCTACATGCACAAAGGGAATGAATCCAGTTCCATACCTCCTTCCTTCATGCCTCTGTCCTGCTTGGGACAAAGGGCCTTTGCTGTACTTTGGTTAGCAAGGCTGGAGAATAGTCCCACCATAGTTTTCGCGCAACACTTCTGTTTTAGGAAGCAAAATCATGAAACAGTAAATTCTGAAATCTGAAGAGGAAGTAAGTACTGGGCCTTTGGGCCACAGAAAGAAATTAATCTTCAAATCTTTCTTTAGTTTAGGAAGCTGTGTTACAATGAGAGAGATCCCAAGACTTGGACTTTGGAGTCTGAGAGCAGCACGCACAGTATCTCCCTTTAGAGACGGGGGAAGGAGTGGCTGGAGAATTACAAACCAGTGAGCCTGGCTTGCGTGTTCTAGAAAAAAGATTATGGGGGTATTAAGGATTTCTCAAGTGTAAATTGTTTCAAAACTATCTAGCTTCCTTTTCTGGCAGAGCAAATAGCCTAGTGGATAGGTAATTTGGCAAATAATTGGGGTTTTTTTTATTAAATAAGATATCTGCACACACTTCCTACTTTTCTTTTAATTAAAGGCTGGGACATTTGACTTGCCTCCAAACATCCTACCTTCACATTCCTCTCCAGACTGGGTAAACAGGAAATCTTGCATAATTGTCAATGTTCCTTATACCAGTTTGGCACTGACACAGTGCCAGAGCGCATTTAGCACCTTTGCTCTTAAGAATCCCCAGCAGCTTAATTACTATTAGAATTATGACTAGAGAAAAGAACAACAGACCAGCTGTTGAGCAAACGTTAGAATGAGCTGAACGTTTTATTTCTCAATCAAGTTGTCTTTGTGCAGCTCTATGGACTCACCTCCCTTCCAGGACAAGGTAGGAGTGAAGCAGAGAGATTGACCAAGAGCCTCTATCCTGTTTTACCAATTATCAGGTCAAGTAGCATGGGAGCAAAGTGCTTGCTAATGACCTAAATTAATCATCTAGAATAAGTGCCGAAAAGTACCTAATGTGGGGTTTACAGTAGACTTCAGATAACTGCATTGAAATAATGCACTTTGGAAAATTCTGTTCAGTGGACAAGTATGTGCAATAGTGCTTAGTGAATAAAGCTCCCTTCCTGGTCCTCTGGATCCTAATTTTCTTTCTGGACTGTGGCCCAGTCCAACTGGAGGGGTCAAATATACCACCTCCCTCCTTCATGTCACATCCTCCTTCAAAACAGGTAGGACATTGCCCTGGGACATGTGGCTTGACCTGCCCTCTGCCTGATCACAGTGCAGAACCAGATCTCTTGCTTGTCCTCAGGCCAGCAGGCTACCACATAAAAGAGTTGGACATTATGGATATTTCAAGAGGAAGAAATCAACCCAGCTTGGTTCTTTCAAAAGTGCTATGAGGGACCCCTTGCCAGGAGAGGGGTGCTGGTACTGGAGAAAGCAGTTAATTCTAGGGCAACCTGCATACAGCCCCATGGAAACCATGTTTAACATTTCTGAATAGCTAACCACAGTTTCTCTACTCCTCCGTGCATGGGTTATTGTGAGGGATTCTCCTCCTGAGGCATGCTCATAGTGCAGGCTGTCTGAGGGCTAACTCAAGGCTTTGAATAGAAGTGGTGTAAGGGCCAAATACCTCAGACAAAGACCCTGAAACATCTGGTCTGGTAAATGATGAGTGTTATTGACCTCTTTGTAACATCACAAAGTGTCAGCATTAAGGATCTGAAAATGTCTCATGTGCTGTGTATCTTTCCAGGCAGTAAAAAGATACCAAATTCAATGCAAAGGCTAGATCTCACTGGATATCTACAGGTCTCAAGCACTCTCAAATAATTAAAGTAGGCTTTCCCTAGAAAACAACTGGAGAAATAGAAACAACAGACAGATTAAAAAGAGTTGATTCAATGAGGAGCTGTTGCCCGTGCACTAGGCTTTTCCTAAAAACAGCTTCTGGATCTCCTCCTGAGATCAGGTAGATCCCCACAGAGCTGTATCCTCCAATGGGGCAGAAGCTGCTGCCCCAGCTTGGACCAAAAGGATCACAATGGTTCAGTGAATCCAGCATAGCATTGGGTCATTATTTAAATAGCCTCTAAAAATACACCTTGACGTTGCACTGTGGTATAATCAGCTCCTGCCAGCATTTTCCAAAGTGCATTTCACTTACACTCAAGACAGTCTCTCTGCCCTGTCTGCAGACCATGTAGTAGAAGCAGCAGGAAGAGGTGAGCAACTTCTTCACTTCCATTGCTCACCTGCTCAGTCTGGCCAGGTTTTGGACAGGACCTGGATCACTCACTGCAGGTGTGCTGAGGCCTTTGGGGAAACCTCAAATTCAAGAATCAGCTTCAATGTAGTCGTTGGTGTAGGAGAAAACTTTGCACAGTATGGGCAAAAGGAGAAATGTTGATAGGCCAGATTTGCCCTCCCAGAGAAGAAAGAGGAGGTAATGCAGCAAGAAACCTGAGCAGATATATACAGTGTTGAAGGCAGGGACAAGGACTTGAAACTCAATACTGAGCAATATGGACCACAAAGAGACTAGAAGAAAGCTGAAATTACTCTAAGCAGAGTGAGAAACTCAGAAGAAAGAGAAGAAAAGAAAAATCTAAAGGGAAAAGGGAGGAAAAGACTTGAACCAGGAGAGGAAGAGCAATATAAAAAGGGGAATAAGAAGGTGAAGCCATGCATGCAACAAGAAGATGTGTGAAGCAAATGGAAGTCCACAGCCTGTTTGTACCCTGATCATGTGTGGTTACTCAGCATTTTCATGGTAATATCTGAATGTGGAAAAAAAATCCATAAGCATATTTTAAATATGGTTACGTAGTTTATTTTCAACAGCATAAATGGTGTTCTGAAGACAGAAGAATTCATGACAAGGCAAATGGAAACAGGCTAGCAAGGATGTAAAAATGGAGTCTGGATATGACAAATAAGTCTGATCACCAAGAAAACACCTCGAGGGAGTCCCACAGCAGAGGAGCAGTCCAGTTCAAGTCATCACTCTTAAAATGTTTATTAAAATCTGCCATATCATTGCTGGTACATCACTGTAACATGAAAAGACAAACCAGAAGTCAGATTCTGCTTTGGGAACCACAGAGACCTCAAAATCCCAGAGCTGGCCATCAGAAAGTTCACAAAACTAATCTTGAGTTTGAAGAGGTCTACGGGAAGTCACCAAAGCTATGAAGGTGTAACACAGATCAAGTTTACCTCTCTAACCTATTGTACCAAGCCACAGGCCCACAGATGAAGGAATATCTCCAGATCCAAACAAGCACGCTCTCAAATGTGGGTTTAGAAAGCCTCACACAGATAAATTCTGTAGTTCGTTGGAATTTTCCTTGTCAGAATTACTACAAGATGCAAGCATTTCTTGTTTGTTATTTAGCATCGATGTTCAAGCAGCATAGAAATTCTGTGGGATCCCTTTCACACCCAGGCCTGTTATCTGTTTTAAAAAAATAAAAAATGAAAGAAAGGAAACAGATACATCTCCAACTGAGTACAATGACAACATTCAAATGTTGTACAACAAATATCATAGCAACCCACACCCACATGGAGGGTCCCCTGCTTCAAGAGCAGCCCAGATAAAGTCATTATGTGGAGTTCTTTAGAATGCTTTAAGATCTTTAAGAGTATCAAGCACCACTCAATAATTTTTCTAATTTATGCATTATCTGTGTCCCTTACATGCGGTCCTTATCTCCGTATTAACCAAACAAGTCATAGTAACTTTTAATGCACTTTGCCCATGCAAGACAAGTGGGAGTTTGGAAAACACCAATTCCCTTCTAGAGCTGGAGAAATGAGGAACTGAGGTAAAAAAGGGAAGGCTTGTAATGACCTTTTGGTACTTAATTTTCCTGTGAGCTCCTAAACTGTGCTGCTTGAGAAATCTGTCTGTTCTCAGCCGGGGAAATCTGCTTCAAGCACTGCTTTCAACTAGAAGGTTGCAGATCTCAGATTAGATCCAAATTCCTCCTGGAACATGTCTTCATCTTATTACCAAACTGATAATACAGTTTGGGTTTTGGTATTGGGTTTTTTTCTTCATTTCCCCTCATTTACAACCCTTCCTTTTGATGCAGTGGTCAACTTTTAGGGAATGATGGTAATTGCTGATTAAGAACTACATTTTATTCTCCTAATGTATTTTTTGCTAAATGACTGAAAAAATGAAGAGAGAAACAACTTTTGGAGTCAAGAGCCCTGGACAAAAATGTGGATTATTAGTTACTCAAAATGTAGCACCTACTTTTAACAGACTAAAAAAAAATCCCAAATTTTTGTTTATTGAGATGCAAAGCTCTGCCCTGGTGAATTCAAGCATTTCATTTTTAAAGGAGCAATCTGTGTTGTAAATATTTAGATACCCTGACACAATTAAAAAATGAGAATTAAGGGACTGAAGTTTCCTGAATTGATGAAAACATAGTAAGATCCAGGAGCAGGACCCAATTCCTTAGAGCGTATTACAGAATATGCTATACAGGGCAGATCCAGATCCACTGGCTGCCTTCAGATCCCAGCCGGATACAAGGCTTCAGCTAACCAACATATCAACACTATTACTAGCAATTTCTCCAAATCTTTCCAAGTGCATGAGCAGCTGTGCCAAAGCAGTTGTGCCCAGCCGAGGGATGAGCAACACATCTGGATGAGCGCATCAGGGGAGCAGGATGAGCAAGGGCAGGGCTGCTGCACCCGGCGGGCACCTCGCTCTCAGAGCACGAGGCTTGGCACGTCTGACGTATAAAAATAAAGAAAATCTGCTCACCTTGAAAATCTCTCCCGCGTGAGGTTCCTTGGCTAAGGTGGCCTCGTCCAGTCCATCGTATGCAGAAGTCACGTACATTTCTGAGTAGTCTTTTCCACCAAAGCAGCAAGAGGTGATCCTTGGAGTAGGCAGCCTCACAGTTTGGATTCTTTTTCCTGGGAAAAATGTGCAATTATTTCCTAATGTCCATTTTCTAGGAAGCATGTAAATACAAATGTGCTGTTAGCGCCCACGGCATTTACTCAGAAGGCATCTCCCCTTCAGACAGAGGCCATGTCCTCAAGGACAGTTTGTGGAGAAATCATATTCTTTCATCTGCCTCGTATCTAACACTTTTTCAGCCTCTCCGTTATATCTGCGAGGCTTCGTTTCCTTTTCTCAAAATGAAACAATAAAGTATTTGAAGCCAGGAAGGGCAGAAACACTTGGGCCTGGGGTGGCTGTCATTCCCTAACAGCGTTTCCCAGTTAAACATCTCAATGCTGAGAATTGTGGAGGTTTTAATTGCAGATTTATAATGTTTCTCACAATAGATACGCAGCGCTTTATTTCTTTTTTGTTGTTGTTGTTGTTTTGGGGTTTTTTTTAAGTGGCGTTATTAAGAAGTGGATGTGCTGCATCACCAGACGGTGAGAGCAGAGGTACTCAGTGTTCGGAGGCAGCGCTCTCCGTGTGATCGGGGCCTGGACCAGCGATGCTCATGACAACCCATGGGGCTGAGAGGGCAATAAACCTTCTTATCTCACCTTCAAACCATTCCTCCTGGCTGCCTGTCCTCTCACGTTTGTGGCACATCGGTGACACTCAATGTGCACGTGCTGCCGGAGGCCTTACCTGTCTCGGGGTCTATACGAATGACTCTCCCACCATCAATACAGGCCACCCAGAGCTTCCCTTCTGCATCAATGCACATCCCGTCGGGCATTTGCTCCTCCTTTTCTAGATGGTACAAAAGTTTGGGGCAGGCTGCAGGGAGAGTTAGGAAGCTGGTGTTATGTGGGCTGGTACCAGTTCTGTATCAGATCCCCGTCTAACATCTTCCACGCTCTTGGAAACAGATAAGTTCATTTTCTGTGACAAAGACGTGCTGGAAAATTTATATCACATGTGCATTTAGCAGATGTGTTAAAAGCCTAACTTAGTCTGGCAGAAACAAGCCCAGTAGACCCATTGCAATTTGGGATTGTACTGAGTTAGGGTTCCTGTTATTTTATCAAGGAAGAGAACAAAATGCCTCTGTATCTCTTGCTAACCCAGTAGCTGACCGCCATGCCACGGGTGCCGCAAGCGCAATAACTATTCCTGGACTTTCATTGCTCATGGCAGCCTGGACGTCTTTTTATAAGCAGTACATCACGTATGTAATGACTTGAATTTAAATGTTGGTAGTAAACCATCTTTCATAGCTAAAGATCAAGAACTTTACTTATTTGAATGGCCAATCAAGCTACCAGTTTTGATTATGCCTGGACACCAACTGCTAGTGGTCTAGGCTGCAGCGTGGACAGGTTGGTGGCCACATGCGCAGACCATGGAGTGGTGCCCACAGGCAGCACCCTGCCTGCTCTGACCCAGCACCTTATGGCCATTACACCACCCAAAAATAGGTGGAAGCCAGCATAAAACCAAGAACAGGAAACTCAAATTCATTACGTTTTTGTATCTGGGGGAGAAAAAGTAGCATTAAGTCTTCTTTAGAAATCTTATCTCCTAAAATCTGTAGAAATAGATTTCTCAGCAAAATGAAATCTGAGTAACTGTAATAATTTGTACAATTTTCACCCATGATTGCACAAAGTCCACACAGATTAGAGTAAAAAAGCGGTTCAGCCATTTAAATTCCCATGGAGTATAATGGATTGATACACCACAAAAATATTTCAGAGTTTTGAAATGAGGTTACCTCTGTTTTGCTTGCACTTACATTTCCTTTTTGCAGATATTATAATAAAAAATGTTTGTCTAGCAAATGAATTTAAGTGAAATTTGCCAAACATCTGAAGGTGATTTTAATTTCAGAATTGGAACACTTCAGTCACAATGATAACTTGATTCTTTAAATAAATTTCCGTGACGCACATGCATGCACATTCTGTATTTGTATTTAGGGAGCTACTACAATCAAAGCATTCCAGTAGATGGCACTCAGGAATAAATAGCATCCTATAAACTCACTCTCACTCTGCAGTATAAATGGCTTCTTCCCTGCAACTCCTTGAATGGGTCTAAATATAAGCCAACTCTATCCAGATGAAAGTAAGTTGAAGGATTGTAAAAAGTTTGTTCACCAAATACACCTGGTTTATAACTAAAGTTGAGAAAAATCACAGTTGGCCTGTTGTCAAGCTGTACCAGAAGATATGAGAGCTGTCAAATAAATCACTGCATATTACATGCCCAGGTCTTGCTGCAGACATAGCACTACTTGTCTCCGAATTTAGAAAAGCACGTGTACCGATCTTTCCAGTGTGCACATCGTAGCTGAAGGCATGCACGGCATATGCCAGGCTGTCGATGTGAAAGAAGGTCCTGTGGTCCAGGGACCAGTCCAGACCATTGGAGATGTCCACCTGGTCTAACTGTTTTATTACCGAATGGTCAGGGAAAAGGGTATAGAGAGCGCCTTGCCGCCTCGCTCGGACCCCCGGTGCCGTCTCTTCAGCCATTGTACCTGAAATGGAAAGGGGACCACCAGTTAGAAAGTAGGAGCTTGTTCCTCGTGCTTGATCAAAAAAACTCCTCTAAGTGTTACTAAGAGGTCCTAGGGAGAGCGGGACTAACCAGGTCCATCAGATTGATGAGAAGGAGGAAAAGGAGCGGGTCAGGAGCAGCTGCCTCCTGTGGAGGCGATTCTGGCCGGTGAAAGGACGAGTTTCTGCATTGCCTTCAGGTTTAAGTTGTAGACACCAAAGACCCAAAGGAGCAACACAATGCACCAGGGCTGAGGTTTTACTTGCAGTAACAGCCGCGATGCAGGCAAGCATCATGTGCTTTTTCTGTTGTTGCTCTTTGTAGGCTCCTTTTATCATTTAAATGGGCTGTGACCTTAAAATACAGGTGCTGTAAATAACGGTTATCTCAGAGGCAAGTGGAGAACATCACAGAAGTGAAATTTTCTCTTAATGAATTTATGCCTCAGTGTTATGCTCATTATTTAGTTTCTGATTCTCTCTTCTCTAGAAAGGAGAGAGCTGTGCAGTGACAGGATGGGAAGCACTCAAGGGGGCCATTTATGCCTTCTTTTAACTGTGACAGACTGCTGGCCTCCCCTTTTAGAAAACCTCATGAGCTTGTTTTACAACAATTGGCCAAAACCCCTGCTGAAAGCATTGATCCACCGTGCACAGCTAGGAACGGGTGTGCAAAGCAGGTTTTTCTCTCTTATTCTTGCCCTTAACTCTAGTGACACGTCAGCTTACCACCATAACCATGAGTCAAATGAATTTCCTGATTTTTTGGCAAATTTGAAATAAGAAGAAAAGGCTGTCTGGCAAAACAAATACAGAGACATTTTCACTCTCATCAGTCACTCTCTACTTCCAGTGTGGATTGCTGTGCTTGGCTCGTCGTTTCTATGGGATGAGAAAAGTTGGCTGCATTGCAACTGGTGGCAAAAGTCCCTCTGCCTTCAGGAGGATCTCATCCTTGTTTCCCACGGGCTGACTGAGGGGAGGCTGTACACGAAGGGTGCAAGCCGCAGCTGATCTTCTGCTCTAGGAGCTGCATCCTCCCCTAGACCTCCAGAAACCTTCCCATCAGTGTGAGCCCTTCACTGGCTTTTCACCTCCCGTGTAGGCAAGACATTTGAAAAACACCATCCGCCAAGTAGAAGGGGAGCTGTCCTGCCGGATGGCCCTTGCCCAAAGCGTCTGTCAGAGGACGTGGGATCCCTTGTCCTCCTCCATCAGGCAGGAACTGAGCAGAGCATTCACAAGACAGCTCGTGCTCACAGCAGTGTTTTTTGTGGGGAACTCAACAGAGGAATCGAGAACACAGAATAAAATGTACAGAATAAAACACACTGTAATTAGTTTCTCTTTTCTCCGAGGGAAATTTCTGCCAAGAACTTACCAGCAAAAAACCTCCCCTTTGGATCCACTTTCCCATCATTGAACCTGTTGTTGGGTTTATCCTGCTCGAGCTCGAGGATGGTGGTGACTGTCTGAGTATCCCAGTCCAGAAAGGCAAACCTGGTCCCCAGGGCAATGACATAGCCCCCACACTGCCGCAATGCCACCGAGCCGACGCGGGCATCTATGGGTGAGAGAGAGCAGGAGATGATGGGCAGCTCCGGGGCCATCAGTCAGCCCTACCCCTCCCCACCTCACCGAGGGCATCTGGGCTTGACTGGGATGTCCCTGAACCAGGAGTGGCTGAGCTGATGCTAAGACACTTCTCCCCTGGGATCATTAGACCATCTTACTGGCTTTATGTTCTCCAGACCTTTCTACCTGCTGGGCAGACACAGCCATTAGGACTGTCTGTACCTTTTCCTCTGCAGGTCCCAAATGAAACGTGCCTTCCCATTTGGGCTTAGCAAGGCCAACATGTGCATGGCCCTCCACACCTGAGCATGGTGCCCTGTGCTTGGCTGGCTCAGGCCACACCGTGCTCAGCAACATGTCGTGGGAGGACAGGGTGTGTGGCCCCATGGAAAACAAGGGAGACCACCATGCTGTGGGACTCCTGCTGGGAAGGATGGTCGGGGGCGGTCAGAGAAGACTCACAGGATGAAGCAGTGAGTACAGACTCTTACCCACAGACACACTCTTCACCTCGTTGGTGAGTGGGCTCCAGCGGCAAACTTTCTGTGAGTTAATGTCTACATAGACGAGTGCGTTCTCCCTTTCTTCCCAGACGGGGCACTCTCCCATCCTGTTCTTCTCCTTCACGACAGATTCAATTTTGATGGAGGAGGACATGGTCTGAGGAGAAGAGAGTTAATAACAGATTTAATGAAAAGCTCTCATTGCGTGGATTGTTCATGCCTACCATGCTTAAAAGCAGAGTTTGTGAGTGGCAAAACCCTCCAAATCCCACATGACAGAGTCATTTAGGAGGTTCCTGTGACATTTCCATAGCCTCATGGCTGGAACTGAGCTTGAGGCGCCAAGGCTTCTCCTTAGCAAACCTTTCCTAGGTGAGAGACTTTGAACCAGAACTGCTGATGGGGCACCTGCCTCCAGGCAAGGGAGTGCTGGGAACACAGCCCTGAGCTGGGACCAAGCTGTCCGCTGGTGATCCATGATCCCAAAGACCCCCCAGACTGTGGGGAGGGACCGGCGGGCAGCAGCACTGATGGGTCAGAAGCCTTTTTGTGGAAAAACAAGGCTCTGCCTTATTAACACGGTTGCATTGACTTGCTCCATAGGCAGATGTATATGCACCCATAATACCAACTGCAGTTTGCCACCGAGGCCACTGCAGATCAAGTGCCCGTTCCCACACCAAGTCAGTGTGAATATGCAAACACTGGGAAAGGCTCCTGCCTTTGAAATCCTGCTGCTTTGTTTTCCCTCCAAGCGTTTCATCTTCATCGGCCCTCTCACCACCCCAGTCAGGGCTCCAACCCCTGCCACAGACTCCAAATTTCACCCTGTGCCAGGCTGCAGGGTTTAATTACCCCAGTGGCTGCTTTGGGGGCAAAGCTACCTATGAAGCTCCCACCTCAGGCACCTGCTCCTGCCGGGGGTCGTTCACACCCCGGCTGCTCCGTCCCTCCATCCCCGTTGCAGCAGGATGCCCGCGAGAACACCAGCCACCCAGCCCAGTCCTTCACGTGTGCTCTCAGGCACCATTGATGCCCTCCAAATCATCCCCTGGGTCCGCCCTGCCCCTGCTGCGGTGTGGGATGTGAGCAATAACCTCCACTGCTCAGCTCATGCAACAGAAAGGAGCCGACTCGCTGCCTCAGTCACCGCTAATGGAGACCACGCTGTTACACCCGCTGGCCTCAGCACATTTTTTCCACAGATCCGAGAGAGATATTTCTTGGGAGGCAGCCAGTCCCTGACATAACACTATTCCTACGGATTACTGTCTTCAAGAGGGTATTGTTTCCTAGTAGGTGAGCTGGTGATAAGGTTTACAGACAATTAATTAGCACTAATACGCTTCAAAGTACATGGGAAGAGCCAGTAATCACCGTGAGTGGAAACGCCAGGGCTGGGGACCAGGGATCTTCCCTGCTCCCCAGCCCCAGGCATACATGGCGAGGAGTCATGCAGCCATGGTGAGGTCCAAACAACCCAATTATCAAATATATCCTCCTCCCTTCCAAGAAAAATGGCCTTGAGAGACCAGGCAGCAATCTGCTCTGGCACAGAAAGGCAGAGGCAAACAGTATCAGTCTAAAGTGTAAATGAGGACACGCAGCAAGATGCCAGTAAAACCTCCTAAAACCTGTTACACCGTGCTCGAGCTGGAGGAGTGAGTTTCTCTTGGGTTCAAGTTTTGTGTCACGTGGCTGCTGTATTTGGGACCCAAGGCTTGGAGACACAGTGCTGACTTCATTGTATCATGGTCTGGAAAACACCGAGCTGCTCTTGCTCCGCAGGAAGACAGGGTTCGGCAGCAGCCCAGCCCCCATCTGCACAGCTCCCACAGGAGCAGAAAGTCACCAGATCTGCGGCAGCCAGAGAGTATTTGTCAGTTGTTTCACTGATCCAATGAGCCTTATTAAATCTTCCTCGTCCCACCAGCTCCCCTTTCATTTTCTGCCCCTTCGCCATCTTCTGCAGCAACAGAGCAGGGGCCTGGCAGATAAACCACGGCGAGATACTGATGCACAGACCCGTCCCACGTGCTGCGTGAGGACTATGCAATCATGCCATTGCTTTCACAAGGGAAGAAATCAACCTGCCAGCACCATCTGCCTGCTTACCCCTCTCACATCCCCCCTCCAATGCTGTGGAGACCTGCCCTTTTCCAAAACCAGCCTCAGCACACATCCACCTTCCCCAGCTCCACATCCAGCCTCAACAACTTTCCCCTCTACCAAAGAAATTGTTCCCTTGTGTCCTTCCAGCTGTAGGGTTTTTTTCCAACCAGCTGAAACTTTTGGTTCAAATTCCCCCTTCCCTCTTTTTAAAAGGAGGGTAACTAGAATTGGTTCCTTGCTGCCTGAGGTTTCTCTAATTTTTGTAAGCAGCGAAAATGGAGGCTTTTAACAGAAGACGGTCATCCAACCCAAAGATGCGGCACTGCTCTCTGAAAGAGTCCCCATAGTGGGCAGGGATGCAGCCCCCAGTCCCACCTCATGCCCAGTGGTCCACCTCCTGCTGCGCCCCCTCCGCTGGCACCCCATGGAGCCACGTAGCAGCAGCGTTTCACAGAATACAGCATCTCAGGGGCAAAAATGAGGAACTGACCCCAAAAAGCCGTAGTCAAAACATCCCGGCTTCATCGCTCCCGAGGCATCCTGCCGCCTGGCACCTTTTTGTGCGGCACCTCGCACCCTGCTTGCTGCAGCACTGACCCATCAGAGATGAGCGTGCAGGGGAAAAAAGAGTAATTCCAAACAGAAAGCACCAAATCCTGTCGTATTCTCCCCAAACAGAATCCCCGTGGATAAAATCATCTCGTTCACTCTGCTATCCTCTCTGCAACATTTTGTTGGCATTTTAGCCTCCTGGACTTGTGCCTAAACCCCTCATGGAGAGTAAGTGGCTGACGGGTGTCACCAAAACATTTTCCAAGTCAAACTGTTTAAAGTTATCCGAGTTTGGAGGCTGTAAGAAAAATTTCCTGGTAGGAATGAAAAACTTATGTCAAAACATCCAGTCTGCTCTAAAAAACTGCCTTTTTAATCCTCAGTCCCCATCCCCCTTCAAATGATCTTGACAAAAATTGGTCTTTTTGATACCCCTAAGATACAGGTAAAATACAAACCAATAACCGGCCTTAAAAGGTTGCTTTGTTGTTTCCCTCTCTCCCCCGTGCAAGCACAGATCATTTCATTTTTAATTTCAAGCTGAAGCTTTGAATAAGCAGGCAGGCGGTCAAAGCTTTTAATGTGCACGCAGTGAAACAACCGTCTAAACAAACTGAGGAATTTAAAGAACCCTTTTCTCTCAGTCAAACAGCTGAATATTTATACCAAGCTGGAGGACTCCTATGCAAAACTCTGCAGCTCATCACAACAACACACCTGCCGAAAGAAAATATTGCAAGACCTGGGTTGGTGTCTCTTTTCCAGTGCAGGTCCAATGAAACCAGCTTCTGGTTTTGGCGATGATTAAAAATATGCAATAGATGATGTTATCTGCACCGAGCCGGTAACCTTTTACATTTTGCATTCAGTCAGCAGTCACACGAATAATGAAGCACGGACCAAAGCCCTTCTGAATGGTCTGCTTCACGGTGCCAGCAGCAGAACATGTGATAGGGAAAAATCCTTGCTCAGTATTTTTCTTATGTCATGAGAGTGGGAGAGGGAAACTGAGACATTGCACCATTGGGTTGCCCCGAGGGGTAACCCAGTCTTCCCAAATTTATGGGCAAATGAACATCTTGGGTGATAAAAATGGGAGGTTAATGAAAGATGCAGGGGAGGGTTCTGTAGTATGAGACACTTTGAACGATAAGGAAAAACATTCTTGTGATTGAGGCGTATTAGCATCTTTAAGACTCGGCTCCTATTCCCAACTGCGCCGCAACCTTCCTGTGTGTGAAAGTCATCTGCTCTCCTCGCTGGGCTCCTCGCCTTGAATATGCAAAGTCTGATCCCCGCCTCAGCGGAGAGCTGCGAGCTGCTGCCTGCAGCACGCCCGGGGAAGGGCTTTGCCTCGGCGATTGCCACAGAACGGAGATACCCTGCTTGGCTTTTAAGACCTTTTTTTTTTTTCCCCTTCTTTTGGCATCTGCCATTGTTTTTGTCTGTGGGAGGCGAAGGCGGAAGATGCCAAGTGCCTTCTCCCACCCAGCCCTGCTCAGCAGAGGTAGGTGACGGCAGGTCCCCCCCTTCAGCGACTGGTCCAGCAAGGTGGGGACAAGGGCAGGCTTGCTGTGCGGGCACCACCAGCATTTTGGTGGCAGGACACCTCTCCGGGTCCTGGTGCCGCAGCAAGGTGGGAGGCGGGAGGCAGGTTCCTGCTGGCGGTCACTGCCCCACCACACTCAGCCAGGGCAGCAGCCACCTGGGGGGGAAATCAGCCCCAAACCAGCATGCAAGAGCAAAGCATTTCTTTACTCATGCAAGACTTTAATGAACATTTTAATTTGATGTTCAAATGATTCACGGGATGAACATTTCTCCCAGATAAGCAAATAGCCGAGATAGACCTCGTATTATCCTATCGTAGTCGCCATCGATCCAAATTCAGAGACTAAAAAATTACAGCCCTAAGCCAGAGACAAATTCAAACATTTCTAGTGAAAAAGCCAGTAATATTTCCAAGTCAAACTCCTGCCAAGGTCGCTGCATTACAAGCAAAGTGATTGCGGGCGCCTTGAGGACCCTTCTCAGCCTCCGAGCCGGAGCCATCAGCTCCATCTCATTTCAGCACAAACCCTCTGTCTCTGCTTGCTCTCACATTTTTCACATTGCTCTCTGCTTGCTTTCTTTTAACCTAAATGAGAACTTTGAAGAGAGGTTTATGTAGAACAATATGCATTTTTTTCACAGAATTTTCAGCTGGAAGACATATTTGAAGGGAAAATTCTGGTTTACAATCATTTTAAACTGCTTTCATTTAAAAAGAAAAGCAACTAGTTCTCAGCTGCAGGGAAAAAAAAGCAAAAACAAACAAAAAAAAGAGTAATCTTGTTTTCTGCAAAATATTTCCCAAAGTGTTTTCTCTAAAGGAATTTTGATGGACAAAACCACATTTCCCATTCAGCTCTTTTCCTCTGGTGACTTGACTGACTTCCCCACCACAGGCTGTGGCAAAGTAAAATCAAGTCACGCAGAGGGATGAAGCGTTCACCTCACCAGAACTAAAAAAAAAAACCAAACCAAAACATACCCTGTTTTCCTGGTGAGCAGCTCAGATGCTGGATCATTGGCGGTGCTAGGCAGGATGGCAGTCATGAAAACACTACTGGAGCATGTCTCTCTCATTTACTCGGGTGGTTGCAAATGCTCTGGGGACGCCCCCGCCACATGTTGCACCATCTCTTATTCCTGCCTAGTGACTTCTAGACTACCAGCCCAGGTACGGTATTTCCCACTCTTGGCACGCCATTTCAACATGCCCCACGTCTACCTTTCCATAGGTTGGTCACTTAAGGAGAAAACACATCTCAAAGGCTTTGTGGACACTGCAGTAGCAAGTGCACGTATTTGTTCCTAGCCAGCTGGCTACTCTGTTCACTATTTCCACAATGTAAAGAGCCCGCCCCCACCAGACACTTCATTTGTTTCTAACATCGCTAGGTTGAAAAGCAGAAGTTTATAGTGAAGTTGGCCAAAGGCGGCCATGTGCCCCTGTACCTCTGGCTGATGCCCCACCGCAGTGTCTCCTCCTAGGGTGGCTTCCTCTCTCCTTTCCCACTGCTTTGGTCTCCTCTGATGCAACTCCCACCGCTTCTTTTTATAGTCCCTAGTTTATATCGACATGAGTTGGGAGAGTGTATCAAGGCACTAGCACACCACATAGATTAATGTGGTATTTAAATAATTGTATTTGTCTTCTGTTACCTACAGGCATGTGCTCAGACAAGAGCTTGTTCCTGTGGCTTTGCAAATATTTAGTAAATCCATCGCTCCCCTCTGTTTTTCCACAACTCCCCAAATTACACTTGTGTTTCTTATTCCCCTTGAGGGTCCACCCCAGCTTTCATTACTCAAGAAACTCAACTTTGCATATAATTTGATTGTCCCAATCTCTTAAAGTCATTCTTCACCTAGACAGTCATCTTCTACAGCTGTCTCTCTCTTGGAGACAACACCAGACAGGGTTCAAGCTAATGAAGACACAGTTATTAAAAACCCCAGAAGGGCACAGGTCTAGCTACTCACCCCAGCGATATCCCACTCAACAGCGTTGTCCAAAAGTGAAGCCAAGGCTTATCTTCTCGTGGCTTCACCCTTTTGTAGGAAGGGCCTGATCCCTCTCCAGTGCTTGAGAGGGGAAGAACTGGAGCTCCTCGCGCAGTCAGTGCCACCTGCTTTTATTTCGGCAGAGCTATTTCGCCAGCAAAGGATTACTCGAGTTTTCTCCAGCTTGGTTGGGAATAAATATGCTTCACCTATGACTATAGATTTTGGTCACGAGGGTGAAGAAACCCTTCAGGGCACAGCAGCTGCTCCTCCTGATACAGCCATTCCTGTCACTGGGTTCTTGCTCAACTCTAATTGAAATCAGTGCAAGTCTTTGATCAAAAAGGTGAGTGCCATTAATAAGAGAAGGATTAAACAAAAGTCCTAATTGAGGGAAATGGCAACTGCTCAGCTCCAGTTTGCCAGATCTGGTGCTCTGTCATGGGATTGGAGTGAAAATATGCTGGCAGCACCTGTTTGGGCTCCTCAGGGCTGGGGTGCAGGAAGCAGCTACAGCCTCTGCACTGGAGGCTGCGGCGAGGCGCGCTCCCAGGGCATTTCAGCGACGTTAAAAATACAACTCTCCTGGCAGAGTTACCTCTTCCTGCTCATGTGATGCCCATGAAACCAGCGCGGCGAAGCCCAGTGAGTGATCTTGCAGACGGTGGAGGTGGCATTTATTTGTAAAATCTCTACAGAAGCTTATTTTACCTGTTCCTGCTCCCACACTCACAAAGACATGAATGCCCCAGATGTCTGCCCAGGGCCACCCACGCATGGCATGGAGGATGAGGGCCTCCAGCAGCCACGTCCTCCCTGGGTTTCCTGGGTGCTTCTTGGCCAACAGTGACAAATTAATCTTTGACTAAATCTTTCATGCCCATACGAGCTGTTGCTGTTCTCTTTCTAGTGCAGCAACAACAGAAACAAAGGATCGGCAGGTGTCCTGTGTTGTGCTGGCAATCACGCTACTGCTGTTGCGGTGGGGTGAGGGTGGGGACAGGTACAAAACCTCATGGTGCAGGAACCTCTGCAACACGATAGTGATAGTAGAGGGAGCTTATTTGTGTTCATGCCTACTTACTTTCTGCTGCATCTCTGAATGTCCATTAGCGACCAACCACAGCAGCCCTACAGCACAGTTCCCGAGCTGTAGCTATCACCAGGTTCGTGATTTCAGTGCCACATTCACCATCTCATAAACTCACCAACATGTAAACTTTCCCTCTACCGTGCTTTGAGGTTACTTTGCAGCACATAAAGCAAATGAAGGATGGTGAACACTCAAAGAACAAGCCCCAGCTTCCTTCACCACGCATCTTCTGCCCTGAGGTGGGGCTGCTTAAACCTCCTGGTTTTCCAGCTGCCAAGACGTACCCCCACATGCTTTGAAGAAGGAAAATGATGACTTGCACACCCCTTGGTTCAAAGCAGCACAGAGGCCTCAGTGTGGTCCAGGGACCAGGCAGCTCCCAAGTCACCCGCTGCACACTCAGGGGGCACAGCAGACACGAGCAGATCCAGCAAGAGAAGCCAACTCCTGCAGGCTTGCAGAGAGGTGCTGGAGCACCACAACGTACCAATTCTTAGAGCTACCTGCAGAGAAAGTGCACGTCCACAGGCTCTCTTGCTGGCAGTCAGCAGGTTACGCTCACAGAGCAGGACAGGGACGGATAGCTATTTCAACTGCAGGTGGAGAGGCACAAGCATGGGAACATGGACCATGTCAAAAGCAAAATCTGAAGTTTAAAAACTGACTGAGCTACATCACAGTTGTTTCAGCACATATAAGCCTGAAGTTAAAAAGAAAAAAGCAAGTCAGTGAATAAGCTTGCCATTTACAACAGGTGCTGTGAAGAAATTGCCCTTTCCTGCACTTTCGTAGAAGCGGTGGTCACTTGGGCATGTGGACCCCTCTTGCCTCTCTGGGGGAACTTGGTCCAGCAGGAGACACGTGGAGTGGTGGTTTCTTTTAAACGCAAACAGCCAAGAATGCCTGATGCTTTCCTGTCATCGTCCGAGATCTTCGGAGGATGGACAAAAACATGATTCTCGATCCCAAAAGTATGGTTTCATATTTAATAAAATGGGTAAAACAATGACATGCGCTGGGGAGAGATGGATGATTGGCTCTAGCCCACCAGAGTTAATTTAAGCACGACCACAGCTGAGGACTCAAAAATGTAATGTAAAAAGGAAGCTGCAGGCACACAATAATCAGCATTAATGTTTCAGTTGTTGGAAACATCATGGGACAAATGATGTTTCCATTAAAGCAGCGGTAAGACCACAAATGGATATTTTATGGTGAACTTTGAAAATATCTAAAAGACAAGTAGTTTAATAAATAGATCAATAGAGCACCAAGTTACAACTGAGACAGGAGAATAAACAATAAAAAGAAAAGATATTAAAACATTATTTAATCATAAAAGAAAGTTACAATATTCAGTAGTTTATTAGGGCAAGAAATTTTAGCACAACAGAAAAAGCACCATCAGATATTTAAAGTAATAGAGTTTAAAGGGGAAAAAAAGAGATGAGTTTTAAAATATTCCATTTATTTCAGTAGTTTTTCATTCTTTCCTGATGAGATATTACAATTGTGTTATCATTTCAAAGCAAAAGATGCTGAACACCAGAATAAGACCTTCCAACTTGTCTTGCTTACGTCAGTCCTCTCTAATCCATTCTGAAGAGTGTGTATTTAACCTGCAAAGGGATACGGTGGGACTCCTTTCACCCCTAGCCCTGTTATCTATTAAAAGAGAGGGAGGAAGAAAAAAAAGAAAAAAAAAGAAGGTTAGTGCAATAATTCACCACTACCAGACACTTGCTCTTCTTTCACAACTAGACATGCTTTAATTTAGAAAAGGACCGTGTCCTCCAGGTTGACATCCTACTACGCGCTGCAGACAGCAGCTCACAGCCAGGCCCTTCAAGCTATGCTCTTTCTCTAAAGCTCAGTAATCGCAGGCCAGAGTCCACTCCCCAAAAGTGTCTCCTCGGATACTACTAAGCCTTAATTCTGCAGTTCACAATGGAACCTTCCATATGCACACATATGGAAGAGCAGGGCTTGAAAACAAATCCCAAGGTGACAGATAATTTAGTTATAACTAACTAGAGAGTAAATAAAAGATGCTCTTATCTGCCATTGATTAAGACACAGAAGTATTTACACACTCTTTCCATAATAAATAGAGAACTCAAACTGTTGGGAGGGGGAGAAGTAGAAAGAGGTGATGGCATAGAAAATTTGCAGTATCAGCATTGTTACAAATTTTAAACCCTAAAGTATTTTCAAATCTCTAAATACATTGAACTTTCTTGTCCTGCAACAGGAACGAAAAATATGAACAACAGCTTAACGTATATGACTGATGTTCTAACAACCACCCTTTTCCTGCTTCCCACCACTCCTGCTACCTGAAAACGCAGGAGGGAAAAAATGGCCTTCTAAAATGGCAGGGAAAAGCAATATTCACCTTGAAAATCCCACCAGCCTGCGGTTGTCGTGAAAGCCACTCTTTATCCATTCCATCACTGGCAGAAGTCACATACATTTCTGAATAATCCTTTCCTCCAAAACAGCAGGAAGTTGTCTTGTCAACAGGAAGTTTCACAGTCTGGAGTCTTTTTCCTGGAGAAAAACATGCATGCTGCTTCCTGTTCATCTACTTATGACAAGAAATTTAAACAAATTATTGTGAATAACCGGCATGGAGCCAGGTGTTCCACAAAAGCGGGTACCAGGGCAGGGGGAGGTCCCATGCTGAGTTTCGGCATACTGATGGGCACCACGACCAGGAGAAACCAGGCTTCTGTAAACTGCATTGTTGATGAGGTATCAGTTGACAAATTTCAGTCTCAGTTATCACAAACAAATCCCACCCCCAATCCCAGCCTGCCCTCTAATTAAATGCTAACATCCACAGCACAGACATGTGAATCTGAGCTCATCAGCTAGGCTGCCCATGCAATGGAAATGGGATATAATGCCGCCCTAAAATAGTTCACAGGAATCACGCCCTAAACCTGCTGACTTCTCTGCTTTTAACTACAAAGGAAGCCTGGAGCAAGCAGACCTTGCACAGCTCTGCTGAGGCGGACCTCGTGCTACACCTCTGCCGCCTGCGGTTAAGGAAGGTTAATTCCTAGAAGTTTTTCCTGAAATTTCAATAGCCTTTCAAAATCAGGCTTGCATAAAATAAGCATCATGGGACATGTCTGAAGTTTACAAGAAACTTAGAGGTACCATAAATATTACACATTTATTCTACCCACAAAGAGCTACCATCCTAATGACAGTAGTAAACAGACTGCCTCCAGCCTTAACCAGAAGGCTGTTGAGACACCTTACAGCAGATTTTTAGAAAATTCCTCCTAATTCTGGGCAATAAGTGCTAATACCCACCACACCTATTTTATTTAGCACCAACTGAATCTCTCTTTCTGGAAATATGCTAAAGTACATTCATTTCCTTACAAAATATGTAATTTCCCTGGCCCCTCAATTGCATGTGTGAAGGGCTTGGTGCCCTCACGGTAACTAACAGTTTAGCGATACATTGAAATAGCCGGACAGCAACTTGGGGTTGGGAACCCTACAAGAAGAAAGAAAAAGTGGAAAGTTTGTCCCACTTTACACCTTAGAGAAGGTTTTGGTCAACTTCAGAGTGGGGTACCATTTCCCAGGAGGTGCTTATGAAAGCAAGCACCTGTCACCCCTTTTATGTGCTCTAAACCCTTTTCCCTCACCCAACAAACTGTGCCTCGGTCCCTTGCAGCGCTGCAATGAACCGACAAAAGCAGACCAAACGGCTTCGCCTGTACTACAACACTAAGCAAGGCATAGGCACAGGCAAAAGCAGGGCCACACTATGAAGCCATCGGTGCAGTCCTGGCACAATTTTTGCCCACCTAGTTGGGTATGCTGTTTCCCAGAAACAGTTTGGGCTCTGTCTTGGTGTGCAAAGTCAGCCTGGCTGTGCAAAATAAGCTAGGATATGCCAAATAGTGCAGAACTAAAGGACACTTTCTGATCCATTTTACTCACTAGTATGGATGTAACTAGTACATCCAGAACACAGGACTGAGAGGGAATTGCCTTTGTTTCACCGAAAACCCTGACACAAGGGCTGGATACTTTTAAACTGTATTTTAATCCCAAAATAAATAAAAGTAAACAGCAAGTGAGCAGTGGTGAAAGAGCCCCTTGTATGCAATAGCCATGGAAGTTTCAGCACTCTGGGATTCCTGATGCTGTATAATGAGCTTATTTGGCACACACTTTGACCACAATGGCCAAAGTAAAAATCAAAATCGAGGTAAAAAAAAAAAAAAACCAACAGTGTAATGGTGTTTAGCTTGTCAGAGATTATTTACATTATTATTACTTCCCTGACAATAGCAGGTTTTTCAAATTATCCATAAAACTGGGAGAGAAGTCCTGTCTGTTGCCTGGGTGTGACAAGGACCAATATGAAACTCAAGACAACGCTCCTGCCAGCTGGCTGTAGCAGCACTTTGTGGTTATCCTGTCAGCTGGCAGTGGAAGGATTACATGGCTACATAGTGGCTTATAAAATGCTCCAGAGGCCACCCTAGAAATTGGCTGACATCAAGTCTGGGAGAAAATGAGTGGGAAAGGCATTCAAAGAGAAAAAACATGCACTGTAGGAGAAGAGTCATGAGCTCCAGAGACAAGGGAAGAGACCCTGACTGTACTTGCAGAGCGATCTCAGCAGATAATGGCCTGGAAGATATTGTTTACAAAGCTCTAAGATGAGCAACATCTTCCTGTAGATACAAGAAAATCTGCACCTGGATGTTTTGAAATCCACTGGAAGTAATTCATCTATGTTCGATATCTGTAGAAGAGAGAAACTTAGCAGATTTCTTAGACCCTGTGCTATCAAAGGCTATGAAATACATTCATTAGGAAGAACTATAAAAGATTTAAATCCTCATTAAAAGACATGATTGCATAAAACTAGCAGGTCCCTAAGTGATCGGAAGGTATGACAAGGTTCGGCAATGTACAAGTTACACACCGCTTTTGAGCCCTTTCCAAACCCAGCGGGATCAGTCATCACAGCCTTTCCCTGAAGCACATCCTGAATCTAAAGGCAGCAGCTACCCAGGTTAAAGAAGCCTAGACCTGAAAAGCTGCTTTATTCTGAACCTCAAAACCTTCATTTAGAAAAGATGCCAAACAATCATCTCACCCACCCCCCCCCTAAAAACGCTGTCCAAGTTTTGCTATCAGTGAAACCCAAAAATCCCTCACGTGCTTTAGATAAGCTCTTTGTGAGTGGATGTAACTGCAACTAGCTGACAGTCATGCAAGCCACACTTAATAGCTATTGTGCATTAAAAGAGAGGCTTTCATGGAGTTATCTTCAAACCTGTCGGGGTCATCTCCCTAAATAGTTACAATCCACTCAGAATTCAGAAAATGACAGACCGTAGATACCACTTTAAAATGAAAGCACAGAGAGGGCAGATAAACGTGAGATATTCACAAAGAAGGTGGCTTTTTTTGACATGGACGCTTCACCTGGGAAACTTACTGCTACTGTTTGCTGTGGGTGCTGTGAGTTTTACATGGGTGAGGGGAGAAATCCACTGGCAGCTACTGATACATCAAAATCGCATCCAGCTCTGAAAGACTCTGAGCTGGGCATAGTTGGAGGTTGGAAACACATTAGGGATATGTACTCTGCTTCCCCTGTTCTTACAGTCTCCCTGCGCATCTGCTTATGGACACCATTCCTGTTAGCTTTCCCTTCAGAAATTACCTCCAAAAGGGAGGAGGAAAGGGAAAACAAATGAAAAAAGGAAGGCCAATGAGGAAGAAGGTAGAAACAGTGAACCAGAGAGGAAAAATGGTAAAGTTCACTGCTCCAGGAGGGTATTCAAAGGGCTGGCAGAAGTCACCAAGGAATGCTCTGCCCACCAAAGGGGAGGATGTGACACCAGAAACAGGTTCTAGAGCTGCTGGCATCTCCCAGCTAAACCTTCCTCCTCTTAGGGCTGGGGTGCAGACTCTGCAGGACAGGAGGAAGTCCCGGAGGCTGGCAAGACCTTGGACGGCTACAAACCAAAAGGCAAGGTGAAAAGCGCAGTTTGAGCCTCAAGTAAGAGGTTCCAGTGGAGTCAGAAGCAAGGCTGCAACCTGACCTGTCCGGTGCACGTGTGTGCCAGGCCCTGCTGCGCGCTGCAGAGGAGGCGTGTGTCAAGGGACGCTGGCATCCCTGAATCTGTAGCCCCACAAAAGCCCTAAACTTCTGCTAGGGCTGGACCTGGGTTCAAGAGACCCCAGATGCAATCTAGTGCAGCTGCTCCTATGCTCCATTATGCAAACCTGTGCTGTCTGGGTTCTATCAAAATCATCTCACCCACTGGCCCCTTGCAGACAGTGTGGTTCAGTCTCTCTGAAGTGCTTTACACGTGTTTTTTTACCCAGACTACATCACGACCGGCACACGACCAAAGTCCAAATGAGATTAGCAGTGAACAACAGGCTCAGACAATGGGCACGTCCAAGACGTTATTGTGGGAATGATAAAATGCTGTGGAATTCCTTAAATATTTTTATTATTTCAATTGTGAAATTTATAATGTAAATAATTTTCAACAAGAAAAAAGTTGCTGGCAGCAGTGACATGTGGGGCTTGTATTAACCTCAGTAAGCTGCCCAAAATAATACACTAAGCTGAAGAAACAAGACAAAAAATGGCTTAAGTCATCTCGCCATTTCACGGTTTATTCATTTTCTTCTACATCATTTATCAATAAGGTAAACGCTGATCTTAAGTTTGGAGGATGCAAGAGGACGCTAACTCAAAAAATTCATAAATATAATGCTAACCTCCTCAGCAACTTTACCTTTTGCAGCACAAGAGAGGCTGGGAACAAAGGGGACTTATTGACAAAGATAACTTTTGAGAGCAGGGACATATAATTGCTTCAAAAAAAAAAAAAGTTGTATTTTTAAAAAGAGCAGATATACCATTTCTGTGAGAGGAAAAAAAACCCTCTTGTTCTTTGCTTTCGTTTCTTTTTTTTTTTTTTTTTTTTAACACAGAATTCCAGTCCACCCTTTGCAAGAACTTACCTGTCTCAGGGTCAAGACGAATCACTCTCCCACCATCGTAACAAGCTACCCAGAGTTTGCCTTCTGTATCAATGCACATCCCATCAGGAATGCTTTCCTCTTTTTCCAGTCTGTATATACTCCTACGGTTGCCTGCGGGGTAGAAAAAAACACAACAAAACTAAGCGAGATAGTTGTTAAAATTTTTATCAGTCACAGCCCAGCAGAGTTATTATTCGTATTATTATTTTCAAAAGCTGTGCTGAAGTCCTATTTCTTTCATACCAAAGATCTCAGATCGTGTCTGCTGCCCTGTTTGCTTCCTGAGACAGCCGTTTCTCAGTGTGAAAGTCTGTAGATCAGTTTCTATCCACTGAAAATATAATCCTTTTTTCTGGTGTCCTTTTCTAGTGCACCACTCATGCTCCCTAATTACAATATTAAATGAATAACTGAATAAATTAATGCTATATATTTATTCAGAAAATTAATTTCTTGTTTTAAAAGCCATTTGGCTCATTTCAAGTATGGGTCGCTTCCAGTCAGAGAACTGGAGATGTTTCAAACAGATTACTGGAACGTGCCAATAATCACTGTTCCAACACAAAACTGACCTTCAGATATATAAACTGAGAGTTTATATAAACACAGACTTAGGAAAAGCATCAACTTCAAAGGCATACTGTCAACCTAAAAACAAACAACTCTTTCTGAACTTTTATCCACTGTTTTTAAAGAAAATTAAAACCAACTTTCCAACATTGTTTATTTATGCTCTGACAACTTCAATGTTTCTCATATGTAGCAATATTTTTAATGAGTTTCCTTTGTGCTCCTGGGGATTGTCAGATTGCCCACAGAAAGAGAGTAAGCGAGCGCGGGTGAGCGAGAGAGGAGAATCACCCTATTTCCTAAAGAAAAACTCAATTGTAAGCCATAGCAGAGACACATCGGGACAAGTTGCTACACCTAAAAAGACTTTAAATTCACAGTTTTAAAACTAAATATCAAATTGTTTGGGTTCTTTTAAAGCAAAATACTGCAGTCCGTGTACTCCAAAGCAAATTATTAGTTCAAGTCACTGGAATTTTTCTTTCGCCCAAGCTTGTAGAAGCCCTTAAGGGGTTGTTTTGTTTTATTTTAAATAAAGGAAGGAATAAGAGTTTTGAGTTACTGCTTTCCAGTTGTTGCTTAGCTCCGTCTGCAGAATCTTCATCTAAGAGCTTATATTTTAAAAAACAAAACAAGGCGAAAAAAAAAATCTAAAGAAGCTTGCAGAAGTTTTGCACAAGACTACAAGATTTCTGGTAAGTTTGCCTATGCTGTCAGTAGTAAGAAACATGCAGCCACAGAAATCTAGCCATACAAGAAACACTTAAGCCCTTTTTTACACAGAAAGATCAGATATGCATTGTCTTTAGTAACAGTAGTCCGGATTAATACTCAAACTCTGCCACACAATTTAAATACTTTATAGTATTACCAATAGCCTCTGACTAGTTTGACTGAGGAGCCTACCCAGGCGTAGAAGAATGTTAATATGGCTTCTGTTGTTTTGTTCTAAAGAGGTTTCTGAAGAAGAGCTCCCAAAGCTCTGATCATCTCTGCAGAATAACCAGAATGGAAACAAATATCACAATCTTTAGGCACAAACAATTTATTTAGAATACAATGATTCATACCAATTTTTCCAGTTTGGACATCATAATCAAAGGCATCCACTGAGTAGGACAAGCTGTCAATGTAAAAGAAGGTTTTGTGATCCAGCGACCAGTCCAGCCCATTAGAAATGTCCACCTGATCAAAGTGCTTCACTACCGAGAGGTCGGAGAAGAGCGTATACAGAGAGCCCTGGCGTCTCTCCAGCACGGCAGGTCGAATCTCCTCAGCCATTGTACCTGTGTAGAGCCAAAGGGGAGAAAGCAGGTTCGGAGTGAATGGGCTCTCTTCCGGGTTTGGCGGCAGCCCCTCACTACAATGATGACCACTCTGCCGATGCAGAAAGGAGCAGCGTGACAGCTTCAGACATCTGGGGGGAAAAGTGAGTTAGAAGGAAAAGAAAAAAGCAGATTTCAAAAGTGCTTGCTTTTAGCAGAAGATGACAAAACACAGCCTTTGTTGTTGTTGTTGTTGAACTGTGGCAGAGATGGTGTGCAGTGTGATTTCTGCTAAATGTTTTATTCAGTCATTCAAATATTAAGAAAGGTGTGGTCAGCATTTAACTTCCCACAATTTTTTATTAAAGTCTTGAACAGCAGAGAGACAAGTCTTATTAAAGCCTTTTCAAAACCAAATCTCACTACTGTGGCTCAAAGTTGGCATCTGAGACTGGCTTTTGAGTAGCTGGGTAAAAGCAAGTTAAGGTAAGTAAGCCTGGGGACCCAACTACAGGGCAGGTTTTAAAAACCAGGAGGACAGGATCACGGTACAGCTGAGGCTGGAGGGCACCTCTGGAGATCATTCAGACCCACCCCTGGCTTGGAGTGGGGTCAGTCACTGCAGTTTCCTCAGGGAAGCATTGTGTCTTGAAGATCTCCACAGATGGAGACTCCACAACCTCTCTGGACAACCTGCTCCACTGTTTGATCATCCTCAGTAAAAGAGTTTTCTTACATTTAAACAGAGATTCCTGAATTTCAGTTTGTGCCCCTTGCCTCCGGTCCTGTCACTGAGCACCACTGAGCAGAGCCTGGCTCTGTCTTCTTTGCTCCTCCCCCATCAGGTACTTACACACATGGATAAGATCCCCCCGAGCCTTCTCTTCTCCAGGCTGAACAGTCACATAGTTTTTAGAAATACACCCATAAATTCTGATATATGAAGAACAAACCCCACAATATCATAAATTTCTCACTGGAAAAGTATTTTCTATTGGTACTCTGCCAGTATTCAAAACAAGCATGCCAACAGGGAGGAGACAAAGCCAGTGTCTTTAAGTAGGCAGGCTCTGAATAGTGGGTCTCTTTTTTTAAAAATAGTCCTGATAAGGTTGTGTCCTGGTGATACAAATAGATTTGTAAATGGGGTTAAACTCGGCTTGAAGACAACAAAAACAAATCCCCATCACTTAACTACGAAGGAATACTGGCTGTATCTACAACTGATCACTGCATCTTGTCACCAAAACCTCATGGAGCAGCAGAAGGAATCACTTGCAGCGTACCTGCAAAATACCTCCCTGCAGGATCCACTTTCCCATCATTGAATCGGTTGTTTGGTTTATCCTTGTCCACGTGAGTGATGGTGGTTACCAGCTGCTCTTTCCATTTCAAAGCAGCAAACCTGGTTCCCAGGGTGATGACATAATCCCCAGATTTCCGGAGAGCCACAGAGCTCACGGGAGCATCTAGAAACAGAGTGAAATGGAAAAGAGGTAAGTGCTATGGAGAGACATTTCTTTTCTGCCCACTTTAGACATGCAAGCAGTCACACCAAAGTCAGTGAGACCACAAAAAAACTGATGTTTAAATACATAGAAATAGATTCTTTCATGCAAAGAGGGTGTAATAAACGCAAACAGAAAGTTGCTACAAAGAGAATCCCCAGTTTGGGACATACAGACACAGGGAAGTTGAGCATTACCACCGGTCCCAGGAGTGATAATCATTACCAGCACCTGGTTCTGCTAGGTCCTTAAAAAAAACAAAACAAACCATAAAACAGGGGACAGATACAGCCATGTATGCTTTTTACAACAGGTTACTGTGTGGATTCCCTCCTCCCCAAGGGAAAAATTGATTGCCACAAGAGCTCTGGAGCGACTCTGTTTGTTTAGCACAGCTCCTGGGTAAATCAGCCCTACATGGCTGTTAAGTCGTAACTCATGGAGACAGAGAGTATCTCTGTACCGGGACAGGTCACGCTGGGCAGGAGAGCCACCCCCCTGCATCACACTCTGCCATGCAGTTCAGACGTGCTTCAGTAGCACCAAAAACACACCAAGGAGTGGCAGAGCTTCCCAAGAGTTAAAGCAAACCAGAGAATTAGTAAATGCTCCATGGTTAGTTTGCACTCATTTGAGCTATTATACAGGAAAACCTCAGCTGGACGTTATTATAAAGGAATTAGTATAAAAAGAGAGAAATGAGTGTAAAGAAAACATTTCTGTAAAAGCCTACAATCAAACACAATATAAGGAATAATAACTTTAAACAGGGCAATAAAGTCTGGGATAATATGCATGGGACTAATCACCAACTTTCTAATTTAAAAATAAAACTTTTCTTGTATTTATAGCTTTGCAGAGGTATAATTAGGTAATAGTTTCATAAACACTTATAACCATCAGCAGCCACCACTGTTGCCAAGAAGGAGCTGCTCCTTTCTGGCTGCTTGCAATTGGCTCGTGGCACCCTTTCCCTCTGCAGCCCCAGCAACAGTACCACCACACTAGAAACCCAAATACTATTACCCCCCGAAACATCTGAGACACATCCCTGATTGTGAGCTCAGCTCTCGCAACTCCTTCACCCTGAGGCATGTGACTGCGCTACTGAGGCTGCTGATGCTCTGGGCTCACCTACGTTGGGTGAGCGGGTGCCACTTCTCCTTCCCATGCCAGCAGAGAAGTCAGCAGACCCTCAGCCCTGCCTGCACCTGCCAAAGGAAGTCATCTTGCTGCTCTCCCGATTGCCGGTAACCACTCCACTAAAAGCATTTTTCTGTCTGCACCAGCAGCAAGGACTTTGCCAGCAGTGTGGGAACACAACTCTCTCTTCTCCCAGCAAAACACCTGGGGCCATGGCCCACAGGAATACTTCCACCCCAGCCTCCGGGACCTCCCTCCCTCCCACTCTGGGAGGAGCAGCCCCCAAGCAGTGTCAGCCCCCTGCCTGCCCTTACAAGCCACAAGAACGGCCCCATACCTTCACCAGAAAGCACCCCAGGGGAAAGGGGTGTATCAGGCTAACCAGAGAGACCAGCCACCCTACTGTTCACTGTACAAATACAGCCAAAGTGAGCCTATCAGCCCTTGCACCCCGCTCAGCCCCCAGCCACCCCAGAGGCCTTTGTTAAGCAGCAGCCACAGGAATTGATTTATCTGCAACACACTATTTTACGCCAAATAGAAAACTAACCATAAGGTCTCGCCCTCTAGGCACGGTTATGCATGTAGTGATGTTTTCCCTGTGGAGCTGAAAAGGGCATTTGATGTTGCTAAGAGTGGGGTTGTAATTCTCTATGCACTTCAGTAATGAGTAACTTCTCAGTTTCTACTTTGGACATCAACCGCTATTTTAATCACATGGCACTGTTCGGGTGTTTGGGGTTTTTTGGTCTTTTAATCATGGTATTCCCAAAGGCACAGCTATTAACTGTAACTATTTTATTAACTAAACAGAGGAAACAGAAGGAAGTAAAAGGAAAATGTAGCTACTTCAGCTACTTACCATCCCTTCTACATCTCCAGAGAGGCCACATGTAAAAGATTACACCTTTGAGAGCAGGTTTGAGTTCTGGTGGGGGAAGGCAGGGAAGGAAGCACACTCCCTCAGCTAAGGTGAGAGGAAATAAGTTTCGGAAGCAACGTTTCCAAAATTAGTATCAGGCCTTCTCTCATCTTAAAACTGGTAACTACAGTAATTTGAAAGGCAGATAAGCCCAGATCAATTTATTGTAAATAACATGAGCAGCTTATGGGTGGGCAGAGTAAGTGATTTTCACCGAGTCTTACTGAACATGAGAAAGTAATAAATCCAAGTACTTAAACCATTAAGGAGCTGTCTTCAGACAGACAAATATTTACATTATCATATCCAGAAGTAAATCTGCAACTCTTTCTTTATAAGAGTTAGCACATCTCTTCTTTTCTGGAATAAATACTCGAACTATTGAGACTCTATATTGTGACACTGTTACCTTAAAAAAAAATCATCTTCTTAAATCATTATGGGAAATTTTCTTCCAATCAAGAAAATGTTATGGGCATTGCTCATTTAAATCAGTAACAAAACTCCCACAGATATCAACAGCAGAACTTTACCTCTTGGACAAAGAGGGAACAAAAGAGAGCTGTGAACAACTTATAGGAAAGAGATCAAACATAACCCAATAGCACAAAATCATAAGGATCTGAGGACTAAAAATCATAAGGATCAGGACTAAGTCTGGCCAGCATGTCATGTCTGTGCACAGCACAACCCCCCCAGCGTCCTCCGCGGCCTGGGAAAGTCAGGTTTTAGGGAAAGGTCTCCACACGATGAGGGCCGTGCAGCTGTAGAAGGATGGAGCCGCAGAGGGATGGAGCCGCACCACCACCTGCCGGGGTCCTGCCCCTGCTCGGCAGGCACGCAGCACCAAGTCAGAACACACAACTTTTCCATTCAGCAGAGCATTTTTCGAGCCGTTCCTTACCCACAGAGATGGCCTGCACTTGCTTGGTGACCGAGCTCCAGCGGCACACCTTTCTACCCGTGATGTCCACGCAGAGGAGAGCGCCTTCCTTCTCGTCCCAGACGGGCGACTCCCCAATCCTGTAGCCCTCGTTGGCAACGCACTCGATCTTAATGGATGACATACCTGTGGAGAAAATCGCCTGCGAGTGAACGACTCACCTCCATCAACGTGCGTTTCACACACACACACCCACACCCCCACACACACCCCCGAGCCTGCGGGGCAGCGCGGCCCGGCCCGCCGCGGAGTGGGGAGGGCGCCTGGGGCCGGCCGGGGGGGCCCCGCCGGGCACCCCGCGGGGCGGTGCGCAGCCCTACCTGCCGTCACGCCGGCAGGAAATACGGAAAAAAAAAATCCCAACAAAACCGGAACAAATAATAATAATAGCAAGGAAAAGAAATAAATCCGGAGGTGCGGATGGGCGCCGGGCCCGGGAGGGAAAGGCCCCTCGGCCGGCGGGCCCGCACCCGCACACCCGGCTGCTCAGGCGCTCCTCCCGCGGCGGCATTGCTGTGTGCGTGGGACGGTGTAATTTAAACACACATACACACACACACACACACACATATATATATATATGAGAGAGAAGAGTATTTTACAGGCAACACCATAGACACACACGCACCCCGCCGGCCCTACCTGTTTCCAGCAGCGCAGCCAGAGGTCCCGGCCCCGCCGCCGCCGCCACTCTTATAGCGGGGAGGGGAGAGGGGAGGCGGCCACGCTCCGCCGGGCTGAGGGGCCGCCGGTGGCCGGGCCTTGGGTGCCCTCGCCAGGGGCGGGCGCGGCTGGGGCTGGTCCCCCGCCCCAGCTGGGGCCTGAGGCTGGAGCCGAGCCCGTCCGGCCCCGCGGCGGGGGGGCAGGGGGTGGCGCGGCCATGTCGCCCTCCCGGCCAAGGCCGAGCCGCCTGGCACCCTCTCCACGCAGTGCTGTGAGGCCGGCGCAGATAACGGGCAACAGGGTTTGCTCGAGCTGGGGGGGGCTCGGCTCCCCCCTCCCAGAGCTGCAGGGAGGAAGGAGAGGGAGAAGAGATTTCTCTCCGGGGTGGCCAAGCTTCTCCGCTCCCTGGAGAAGGTGCTTTCTGACAGGCCTGGTTTCTGCGTGCCTTCTCCTAGCTGTGGTTTTAGGCATCCATTGGGCCTTGGCCCCGACTTTCAGCACCGGGGATCTTTCTCCACAGCCCCTGCAACATTTCCCTGGCTATCCAGAAATCCGAGGCCTTCAGCGTGCCGTGCCTTCCTTTGCACCCCTTGATGCAAAGCCTCAAAAACTTCCAACGGCGCGAAGCAAATGGCTACCATCAAAATTCCTGCATGCTGTTCTCCCTTGCGCCTGCCCGTCTCTGTGCTGTGGCCACTGCGGCTCCCAGGCCTCAAGCCATAAAGCAAAAGGCACTTTGTAAACGTCAGCTCTCCTCTTCAGCATCCCATGACAAATTGCCTTTAGACTTGGATTTGGTCATCCCTGTAGGGATCTGTGATATAAAAATTACTTTGGTCTCGCTGCTCGGTGTCTTCTCCCGGCAACTCGGGGTGCACCAGGTAGGTGCCGGCTGGCTCCCCACCACGTCCCCATGAATCAGCATGAACTTGGCTGCTCCAAACCCCCCTCTCCCCCAGCCGGGCTCTTGTTTCCAGTTGTCACTTTTAGCAGCTCGTTTATTCTAAGGGGCGCGGCCCGGTGCCGCACACCAGTGATTACACAGCACCCACTGCGGTCTTTTACCGGGCAGCCCTCTCACAGCTCCTGCTGCAGATTTTGTATGTTCCTTATCATACACCTTCCTGTTGGTGATTATCTCCTGTCAAGCATTTTTACGGGGTTACCTTTATTGATACAGCAGGTGCTTACACCCCAGATGTCATTTGGTCATGGTTTTTTTCTTTTAGTGGTATATTTGGAAAGTTCATGGGCTACTTCCTTACTGACACGTTTCACACAGGCTTCCCTCGATGGACTACTAACATGATATTTATTACCTTAATGTCACCTTACCTGAGCAGTTCAGCTTTATTTTACAGGCTCGCATAGCATTACGTCTGTGCTTAGCATTGAATTTTCTCTTTCTGCCCCCACCGTGGTGTCATACAATAAATAGCAGGATTTTATCTCAGATCTGAGGCAAGCAAATTATTAGTGACTGCCAACACAGAAAACAAATATTTAAAAAAAAAAAAAAGCCACAGTAGTTCTGTTTCTTTCAGATTTTACAACAAAGACAGAAGATCCAGAGGTTTAAAATTTGAAAGTATGCAAAGAACTCATTGAGAATGTGTAAGTACAGTGAAATGTAATTGTCGCTCTTCACAAAGCTGAGCAACATTTGCTGCTCCCCCACTGTCCTTGCACACCACAAGGCCATTTGGGATACATGGCCAACACAAGAGAGTACTGAGCTCAGCAGCAGGAGATGCTCACACCCTCAGCCCACCTGGGCGGCCTCTCTGCTCTTTGCTGACTTAGGCATTTGCCAGCATGGTTAGGAGGCATCAAAACAAGCTGTGTGTTGGCACACACCTTGGGAGAAGATTAACAGCTTCTGCGAGCGCCAGGTTACAACACAAACTCTGGTCCTCTTCCGAACTGCCAAATATTTTGAACTTGGATCTCTAGTTACATGGGACAGTACTCCTGCTTTGTCTTTTCTGTAATGGTTAATCCAGGCTTGCTGGAAGGTAGAGCAGGGAGGAATTCATGGGGGATGCCTTCTCAGAGAGCATCAGCTGAGGTCTTCTGCCAGCACAAGTTCACCAGGGGAGGTGGCTGCCAAAGGTGGTGCTGCTACGTGGCTTCCCCGCCGGGAACTTCCCGCTGTTGCATTGCAGCCATGACATCTACTCCACAGCCTCCAAATCCCAGTGACAGGGAGCACATGCATCACCTCCGTGGCTTCCAAAGGAAATGGCCGGTGGCCCAGCATTTATTCAGTGCGGTAGGGCACATTGCACACTTACTCCTCCTGCTTTGCAAGGAGCAGGGCAAGGGGAATCATATTATCGCAACCACTAAGAGTAGGAGGAGGAGCAGATGTGCAACATGGGAGGTCCTGTAAGGTGAAGTCACAGCCCTCACCCAAGCCTGCAGGTTCCCTGAGCCTGCCACAAGCCATTATCCTTCTCACCAGTCAGGAAACGCTCAGCAGTTCTGGAGAACGGCCCAGTGTGCCACAGAGATGGGAAAGTGCCCCTCACCCATAAGGACTGCAAGGCAAGAAGGGGTGCTGGACCATTTTAGGGCTTATAAAACAAAACTGGGTTTTGCTTATGCTGGTTCCTGGAAGATTGCAGTTGTTCTCTCCTTTTATGAGCCTGATCTTACAATTTCTTCATCTTTAGAGCCCTCTTCATCTTTTTTCTTTTGCCTTAATCTTCTTGTTTACTTCTATGTTAGTCCTCCTCCCTGCTTGAAGGCTGTAGGCCTTATCAATGCCTGGTACAAAGAGCAAATGTCGTACATCTGATGTCCATATCTTAAAGGTGCCTCCAAGCACCGCACGAGGGGAGCCCATCAGGCGTCCTCCACAGCCGGGTAAGGTGCAGCTGAGGATGAGGACTGTGCCAAGGGCACTGGGGCCCAAAAAGCCACTACCTCAGGATCAGCCCACCCTGCTTTACATCCATTAGGGCAACCACAGTGAGCACGTGGGAGTTTACCGCTAGCAGATAATACTGCATTTTGGGTGAGGGGGGTGACCACTAAAACAAAAAAGCCAACACCAAGCAAGAGCAAAGGTAGAAACAAAAGATGGCACTGCCATGCACTTGTTTTCAGCCAAGTATAGTTCTTAGAATTGACTTGTGTGTCCTGACCAAGATTTATTTGTTAGTAAGCAACAACTAAGTTCAGGAGAGATCAAACTGCTGAGAAGTCTCAACTGTTTAATAGTCTGGATGATCACAGTTGTTTGTGCATTTAAATACTCATACATTTTGAACATTTGCCAAAGTGCACCATCTTCCTGCTTCGCAAATGTGTCTTTGGGAGAAAGTGCCACGAAAGCGTTAAACAGCAGACTTGTTGTCCATTGATTAATTTATATATTACATCAAGTCTAACACCCATTGCTGTCACGCTGTCACAGAAGTTAATGCAGAATGGATTAAGAGTCTCAAATGGGGAAACTTTTCTAAAAAGGATTATATCAAATTACTGCAAAGTTGTATTTAAGCATTTTGCCTAAAAAGTCCAGTTTCTCTCACAGAACCAGCAACAGTACTCTCCACTTACTACAGTCTATTACACAGACTTCTTTCAGCACAATTTCTTACATACGGTCTACAGTCTCATGAAAAAGCATCTCAACACCTAAGAACGTAATGCTATAAGCAGACATGTTATGTGACCCCTCCCAGCGCAGCCAGCTTCTCAAGTGTTTCACAAACACCCCTTGCACCGTCCCATGTCTACCTCCAACATCTTTGCCATGGGAGCACCTGCAAGTGCCAGTTCCTGTCACCTTCAGCTGCCTCACAAAGCGCAAGTGTGCAGCCTTCTGCCTTTCCAGCCCTCCGCTCTGCACTCTGAGCAGCCGGGGAACAGGGCGCTTCAGAAAGGGCAAGCGGTCTTCAGTGGAGCACGGCCAAGACATTTTTCATTACTCTTCTGCTCTTTGGACCCCACGTGATCTGGATTTGCATTTTGCTTGCCTCAGGATAAAAAAAGAGCATTGATATGTGCTACGGCAGCTGCAAAATTATAGCCACAATGGAGGCTGTGCAAGGGAGCCAGGACTTCAGGGAAAGGCAGCATCTTTCATTCAAGTAGCTGATTTAGCAACAGTGCTTTCAGTGTTTGTGGCTTTCAGGCACGCAAGCCCTTCTTCAGGCCCAAATCAGAAGCAAACTTCAAATTAACTGCAGGCTTAGGGAGACTGCTCTGAGCTTAATTCAGCATATTCAACCAGACAGTTTGAGCGAAGTCTGGTTTCTGCATTAGCCAGTCGTAACGAGTGTAACGTGCAACTTCCTTATGGATATTCTGGATTACCTGGCTCATCCAGCTTTTGGCCTCCAAGCTTCCTTAAGCCAGGAGGGATGGCCGGCTTGTTGTAGAAGCAATGGTCAGAAGGGCGAGGGCAAGGCAATGCCCCTGCTCCATTCCAGAGGAGATAACACAACAATGGCTAAGCCATAAGTTTTGAAGGAGGGGAACGACTTTGGTCTGGCTCCATTCAACAGATGCAAATGGAGCCTAAAATGGCAGTGATGCCAGGCGGGGGTTCCCAAGCTACTCAGCACCACCCTTCTGAGATAAGAGTGGTGAACCACAAAGGAATGCAACCAGACACCGCGGTTTCAGGTGAAGTGGGTGGGCTAGTTTTTTGTTTGTTTGTTTTTATCCCCTCAGATATCTCATCCCCTCACTAGGGCTTGCACTTCCAAAGGTATTACCAGTGTTATTTTCCCAAATGGCATGTAACACATTTTATTTTTATAGGTACTGCTCCAATGGAGTCCTTATGGTTGCTGAGACTACAAAAAATAAGAGTGGCACATCTTGATGTCAGTCACAAGCTTAAGGGCTTTTCAGATGACCAGCAGATTTCTCGAAGGCATCTTCCTTTATACATTGCTGTAGTGCTAGGTTATAAATACTTCCTCAGGACACTGGCCCACCAGTTTGGCCAGTAGAACATCTCTGGAGCTGTTACAGAACTCTGTGAAAATACGCCTTGTGTCCCTGCCTTGCCCAGCGCTCTTCCCCAGGAGGGCAGCGGGTGGGGCAGCACCTGGGGAAAAACAACAGAAACCAGAAAAAATGTCTTGAGGAGGGTTAAGTCAAAAGAAACCATAAAGGTGTCATTACAGAGCCTGCCTGGAGATTTAAAACAATGTCTCAGATAACGCAGCGTAGGCGAGGCAGATACCCAGCTCCAGGGTTGCTGAGAAAGCAATGGGAAGGCAGGGAGGGTTTGCCCAGCCTGAAACAAAAGACAAGAGTCCCAGACAAAGGGCAGGGCAAGGTGGATCCAGGAGGTTGTCCCAGCCAAAAGAAGCCTACTGGAAAAAGAGAAAGATTAGCTGGAAGCTGCACTCACAGAGGCAGGGAAACTAATGGGCGAATATCTAAGGCTGCTTCTCCTTACACAATACAGGCAAACTTACCCAAGCTATCTGCAGGGGGGGTTAACGTGAGGAACAGAAATAGGCATGCACATCTGCTACTTTCAAACAACTTACCCAGCTGCTATGTAACATTTTGTTTCAGAAAGCTGTGCTTGCAGTCACTCTGATCCACATCTGTCACATCGCTGCAGAAGAGTCCCGCCATTGCCAGATGCACAGACCTGGTTAGGAGGGGAGCCGGGCAGCAGTTATCCCAGGATGGGCTCTGCAGGAGAGGCATGTTGCAGAACTGCACCCCAAGAGGGGCAAAAGCCCGTACAGCCACGGAGCTGGCATAAAGGAAGAATCAGACACAGCAGCAGACAGGCACCTCTCATGAAACCAGAGCCCAGAAGCCTGTGAGTCTTCACTTCTTCCTAAAGAAGCCGCACTGAGGCACTCCATTGTTTTCCATCTCTGCCCTTCCCCAGTGTTTTCCTCTTGCATGCCAAGCTCCCAGGTTGTGCAAGAAGCTTCCTTTTACTCACTAATTCACATCAAAAGCATGTTTTCCCAATAGATGTGTCAATTCCCTGCAGTGCTAAACCTTCACAAGTACTGGGATCATCAAAATTCACAATGATCAGAACGACTAGTTTCGCTGGATTATCTCTGCAGCTCACAGAGGCAGGCTTTGAACACTTGGAAATGCTCAGTCCCTCCCAGGTATCGGATACACATCGTGTGTCGGCAGCACGGGCTGTACTGTAGATGCAAGGCCTAATCATCAGTGAGGTACCACATCAAAATTGGGTGAATGTTTCAGGCTTATTTTTAATAGTTAAACATTTCTAATTCCCCTTGCTATGGTTTGGGATTTGTGGTGCAAAGAAAATATTCTACAAATGATATACACAAGTTATCCCCGAGAAACATTTCCCTTTGGACAAAGGCATAAACGATGGTGCGGGGAATCACCACGCAGCCCCTGTTAGCGCTTGCGAGAGCCTGGCCCAGTCAACAAGCAACCGCTCTTACTTGTAAAGAGTCTACAAACCAAGAGCCGCTGTTTCCAAAATAACAGGGATATCAGTTTCCTTCCTTGGCCCTGTCTTTCCCACATGCCAGCCACAAGCAGACTGTACTTGCAAAGGGACTGAGGCCAGTCAGAAAGTCACAAAAAGGCACTCTGTTGCTAGAATGCCTTTAGGGAAGGAGAAATCCTGGTCCTGGAAAACAGCTGACAATCCAACACTTACTGCTTCTTCCTAGTGCTGATTTTTCCTCTCCCCCATATGCACCTTTCCTGCTTTTTTCCCTTTTTTTTTTCCCCTCCCATTTTCTTTTCAGCTGAGGGACTTGTTGCTCCATTTCACCCAACCCACCTCCAGCTCCGCTCCTGGCCCACCTAGGGCCACCTGCCCAGCCACTCCTGCCTGTATGCCAGGCCACGAGCACGCTGGTCTGCTCAGCTCACGGCTTGCTCTGCTGCTGCCTGACCTGCGGTAGGCAGGAGGGTCACTGCTGCCACCAACATGTGGAGTCCAAGTCCCAGTCCCTCCTGAACGCTGCCAGCTACGGAGCCAATCGGAGCAGGAGGGATGCTATCGCATCAGTTGTGCAGCAACACCTGCTCCCTTCTCTCAATCTTCCTCCCTTTTTTTGCTTTCTCCCCTGCTCTTGCACAGGGAGCGGCTCCTCTCTGCCAGCAAGGTATATCTATAGACAGACAGGAGCAGCCCCAGGTTCACAAGCCCTGGTCCTGATGGGGGACCTCAACCACCCTGGTATCTGTTGGAGGGACAGCACAGCAGGGCACAAGAAACCCAGGAGGTTCCTGGAATCCATTGATGATAACTTCCTTCTCCAAGTGACAGAAGAGCCAATGAGAAGAGATGCCATGCTGGACCTTGTTCTTACCAGCAAGGAGCGGCTGGTAGGAGATGTAAAGCTCAAGTGCAGCCTTAGCTGTAGTGACCATGAAATGGTGTTCAAATCCTTAGGGCAGCAAGGAGGGCACACAGCAAGCTCACTACTGTGTCAGGAGAGCAGACAGGCCCCTTCAGGGACCTGCTTGGTAGAGTATCAGAGCCCTGAAGGGAAGAGTGGCCCAAGACAGCTGGCCAATATTCAAGGGTCACCTCCTCCAAGCTCAGGAGTGATTCATCTCAACAAAGACGAAGTCAAGAAAAAACACCAGGCCACTTACATGGATGAACAAGGAGCTCCTGGGCAAACTCAAACACAAAAAGGAAGCCTACAGAGGGTGGAAGCAAGAGCAGGTAGCCTGGGAGGAATAGAGAAAAACTGTCTGAGCAGCCAGGGATCAGCATAGGAGAGCTAAAGCCCTGACAGAATTAAATCTGGCCAGGGATGTCAAAGGCAACAAGAAAAGCTTCTACAGNACAGGAAGACCTGGGGAACTATAGGCCGGTCGATCTCACTTCCATGCCTGCCAAGATCATGGAGCAGATCCTCCTGGAAACTATGCTAAGGTACATGGAATGTAAGGAGGTGTTTGGTGACAGCCAACATGGCTTCACTAAGGGCAAATCATGCCTGACAAATTTGGTAGTCTTCTACAATGGGGTTACAGCATTGGTGGATAATGGAAAAGCAACTGATGTCATCTACCTGGACTTGTGCAAAGCATTTGACACTGTCCCACACGACATCCTTGTCTCTAAATTGGACAGATGTGGATTCAACGGATAGACTGCTCAGTGGATAAGGAATCGGCTGGATGGTCGCACTTAAAGGGTTGCGGTCAACAGCTCAATGTCCAAGTGGAGAACAGTGACAAGTGGTGTTCCTCAGGGGTCGGTACTGGGACCGGCACTGTTTAACATCTTTGTCAGCAACATGGACAGTGGGATCAAGTGGACCCTCAGCCAGTTTGCCAATGACACTGAGCTGTGTGGTGTGGTCAACGTGCTGGAGGAAAGGGACGCCATCCAGAAGGACCTTGACGGGCTTGAGAAGTGGGCCCGTGTGAACTGTATGAAGTTCAACAAGGCCAAGTGCAAGGTCCTGCATGTTGGGACATTTCCAAGCACAACTACAGGCTGAGTGGAGAATGGATTGGGAACAGCCCTGAGAAGGACTTGGGGGTGTTGGTTCATGAGAAGCTCAACATAAGCTGGCAATGCACGCTTGCAGCCCAGAAAGCCACCCTATCGTAGGCTGCATCAAAAAAATTGTGACCAGCAGCTCAGGGAAGGTGACTCTTGCCCTCTACTCTGCTCTCATAAGACCCCACACCTGGAGGACTGCATCCAGCTCTGGGACCCCCAACGTAAGGACATGGAGCTCTTGGAGCGAGTCCAGAAGAGAGACACAAAGATGATCAGAGGGCTGGAGCACCTGTGAAGACAGGCTGAGAGAGCTGGAGTTGTTCAGCCTGGAGAAGGCTCCAGGGAGACTTTAGAGCAGGTTGCCCAGAGAAGCTGTGGATGCCCCATCCCTGGCAGTGTTCAAGGCCAGGTTGGATGGGGCTTTGGGCAACCTGGTCTAGTGGAGGATGTCCCTGCCCATGGCAGGGGGGTTGGAATGAGATGATCTTTAAGGTCCCTTCCACCCCAAACCATTCTGTGATTCTATGATCACAGCACCGGCCAGTGGGAGCAGGGGCAACTATAGCAACAGGTCCTGCAAAACCAACGTAAAACAACCTGGGAACTTGCACTGATTTGTCCTTTGCACACACATGCCAATAGCTGGCTGTTAAGTATTCATTTGTGCGTGCGTGTGAGTGTACAAGAGGAGGGATAAGACAGAAGGCCTGGCTACGGTTCCTCCTCTGTAACTTAATTTTTCCAACCAGGGAAAACCAGTCATACTAAGGCATAAGCAAATACATTAAAAAGTGAGGTCAGGGCAGCAAATGGTCTGTTACATTTGCTCAGCTAGGCAGAAACAAAAGTCAGGCTTGGACTATTTGCTATACACAGCAAATTAGTGTTCAGCAACTCTCTTTTTGGGAGGCTGAAGGGGAAAGGTTTTCCTTGATACTTAACTTGTTAAAGTATTGCCAATTCTGCAGAACTAATTTACTCCTGATGGACATGGCACTGCTGTTAAGACTGATGAGTTTAACAACCTGCCAGACATGGAGGGTAAAGCCCTGAATAAATCACAACAAATGAAAATACTGTTAGCAGTTTCATAATTTAATGAAAAAGTACTTGTAAAAAGGGGACATCTGAAAAAGACCGAGTCCATCTTGGAAAATTGAATATATATATATTTATATATATAAAACAAAATGCAAAAACACAAAAAAAATTGACAAATAAGGTTAAGAGGTAATACTTCAAACAGTTAGCCACCGAACACACAATAAAACTAGCAAATGCACTTTGGGGACAATACTTGAGAACTACATAACCAAGGGCTCCTTCATATATCTATTAAAATCATGTAAAAATTAGCAAAACCATTGCCTGGACTGGCAACAACTGAATTAATAACCCCAGAAGAGCAGAAACGCTGAGTTTTGCTGAAGCACCATTTTCCCTCTCTTCTGTCATAGGCTTCCAGCCACAAAAAACCATGAATGCTTTGCTGACCTCCCAGAGAAGTGTTCCCAAGTCAAGCTTCATAAAATTCCATGACCAGCGAGAGGATTACTAATAAATATCGAAGGAGAACTAAGAGAATCAGAACTGGAATACAAATGAACATTTGTTTACTTATTCTGAATGACCCATGGCTTAGAACACAAAGCATTTCCCGTTAAAATAAAATATGTGAAAACCTAAGATGCTACTGCATATTTACACCAAAAGAAATAATTTTGAAGATACAGCTCTAGAAAGATCAATTACACAAATATACATAAAATCAAGAAGTGAAAAAAAAAAAATTAAGATGCATGAAGCAAACAGAGCAGAAATGCCAAGTGTATTTTTTTTTTTATTTCACTACTGAAAAGTCCTCCAGCCCCTGACCTGTTAGTCCTATTGCAACTAGGGAGATTTTAAAGTTTAAAAACGAATCAAAAAATGTCATTGCCATTTCCCAAGCTAAAAGCAATAAATAAAGATTATGAAGAAAATCAGGTGGTTGGTTGGATTCTGCATAGTCATCTTCACACTGGGCAGGGAACACCTTTTGTTCATTTGGTCTAGAAACAGAAAGGAACCATATGACATGTCCCATACAACCTACGGCCAGGGATGTGGGGAGAGAGGATGTTGCGTATTTATGAAATGTACAGCATTTCAGAGAAAAACAGTGCAGTTGCTTTGTCGATCAACACAACACCATCCGGAAAACAAGAAGTTTGTTTGCATTGATGCAAAAATCCCCTGCCAGTGAAACAAACAGAAAAGGATTCCTTTCCCTTCTCACTTCCTCAGCACTGGCTGAAATTCAATCACCACTTAACAATTGCTAATTTTAAAAGGACATACAAAAAAGTGTTAGTTTGGGAAACAGCAACTGATCCAGAGGTTGAAAAGCAGCTTAACAAAATAATAGTTTTTCAGCAATTAAAAAAAAACATACTCCAAATGATGACTGGCTAAAATTTTACAGACCTAGATGCCAGAAGTAAGGCTCCTACGCCTGTATTCAGGCAACTAGGGTTGAAAATTTGTGCCTGCATAAAAAGTTTGGACAAAATTATTTCTAATTCAGCTTCTTTTAAAAATACCAGGTACAAACACCTCTGGACATGAAATCTGTTTTAAGAGGAACCTGGCATCACTGGTGATTGCCTAAATTTAAGTGTCAAATAGCATTTTTCTTTGAAGTAGTACATCTACTTTTGTAAACACTATCCACAAAATTAGCCATCTGTACTTGTTAGCTGGGTAAAATATTTACAAGTGCATCCCACAACAAGCAACTATGTACAGAGATTAAAAAAACTGAAGTACTAGAAGTTGTATATTTACAAAATAAGCAAATTATTGTGAAGAGAAACACAACCTTCAGCAAGAGCAAGGAACGGGGCGGGGGCACGTCTAGAGGTCAGCGATTTTGGCAGCGCCAGCGACGCCTGCTTCCACCCTCCGCAAGGAGCCTGCAAACGCCACTGCGGTTCAAAGCCTCCTGCAGAGGAGGATCGTCACTTAGTAGTCACTTTGGGCCTGATCCAGCAGAGCACACCGGCACACGCTCAGAGATCTGAGAGCGAATGTTCCCGGGGGGAAACCAGCAGGACTTTTCACCTCACTTCCTAACTCATCCGCAAGTGCATTGCTGGATCAAAGCCATACTGCAGGTGCCGTAAGAATGCAGTTTCAGTGTCTCCGTTTGCAGTCTCTTGCACCACGTTAGAGCAATGCAAGGACTTCTTTAATACCTGACCACCACAAGGCTGACGTAACGTGAACACGTTGCCTTGCACATAAGCTGGCAAGGGGGAAGCAGTTTCCTGAATTTACGCAAAGATTAACTGCTTCGTACTCTCCCAGGTGTTACCCTCTAATAAAGCACAGCGATTTCCACACGACTTTGCAACAATGCAGTTAACCTTGCAAAGACTGCCAGCCAATTCACAGTTGAACAAAACTACTCTGATTTCTCTCCCCTCCCCCCATCCCCTACTGCAACTCTTCCTAATGTAGGTCCTGGACTATTTTCTGGAACCTTCTGATGCTGAGCTTTGCACTGGTACACTGGAATACGTAAAGGCTGAGTTACCCCGTGGGGGCTTCTAATCACCTTTGTACCGAACTGTGAGAAATCATATTCTTTTTGTTTCTATTGTGACAATCTCTTCCAAAGTCCTTACTTGGGCTTTCTCTCTCTGAGCTACTTCGTCTTAACCTCACTTGCTCCTTGTTCTCATCACTTTCTGCTTCAGAGTCACTCAGCTCTAAGTCAGGACAGTACCCGTCGTTGTCCTGGTACGGAGCACCTTCAAGCGTCTGCTTGCTCCACAAGCGATCTTTTGTTGCAAGTCTTCTTGTTGGCTTTTCACAGCACCGGAGATCTTCTGTGGTCCTCACCAGACTGTTGGTAGCCTCTTTAAAGGACCGGCTAAAATGTTCTATAGTAGATTTTCTGAAACCGCTCTGGCTGGCCAAGTGAGCCGTGAGCACGGACTCTTGTTCGTAGAGCGTCTGGCTGGAGCTGTCTCTCTGGCTTACGTCTCCAGCCCTGCCCATCAGACCGTTGGACTTGGCCACCAGCCTCGAGTTCTCCTGCTGCACCCGCCCATTCCCAATGGAAGACTGTCCATGCAAAGCAGCTTGGAGCGCTAAGGGCTTCCCAGATGGCTGGCCCCGGTGAAACTCCGGCATCTGCATGGGGCCAGAATCCTTCACCTCGCTCCGGGGCTTGCCAATCCCTGCCAGCAACCCATTACTTCTGCTATCATGCTGATACCTGGAGTAAGATTTTGTTTTAATCTCAAATGATTCCTTTGACATTGGCATGCTCCGTTTGCTGTAAACAGTGCTGTTGTTGTCAGGAGAAAGTGGTCTGTTGCCAGGTTTCAGCGAGTTATTTTTGCAATCTCCTAGTGCTGATTTGGGCATTTTTAATTTCAGGGTGATCCTGGGAGGTGGGTAGAACAGTGTGTTCTCTAGTGCACTTGTCAGGGTATGGCCTACAGGAGAAATAGACAAGGGACCAGAAGAAAAAAAGGCTTTTAAAAAAAAAAAGGGAGTAATCCTTTTGTTATCTCAACAAGTTTTATAGTCCATTAGAAGGTCATTCAACAGTAAGAAGCATTTGCAAACAATTAGTGTGAAATTATTTTAGGACATTAAAGAGAAGTTGGGATAAAGAAAACCCTTCCAAATTATCCACCGTTTCAGAATTTAGGTAAGCATTTTAGCATTTCCATTAAAAACAACAATGTGTCCTTTTAACGGGGCTTTAAGCCAGTGAATTGAACCAGTTTTGAGATATGACTGAAGTAGTTCCAACAGAGTTATAAAAAAGGTTCATATTCAGTTTTGGATGGAGAAAAAACAATGCTTCAAACTGAGTTTCAATTTGGACTGAGTTCAACTCTCTGCTTTGTATTATAAAATTCTCTACGCTTCAAAAGTCTTTTCACCCAATATATTAGTCTTTATGATATTATATGCATATAGCACCATTGCAAAGTAGCTATTCTAACAAGCATAAAGAAGCACATGTATTTGTAAAGACATAAAATAAATTTAGTAGACATTTCTAATAAAATGCATTTACACAAAACCAAAGTGCTTAAGAGTACTGCTGCTTCCACAAAGTACTCGTCTGACCTAAAATAGTTTAAAAAACCCACTTTGTCAGTACTAACAAAATCTGTGTTTCAAGGGTAGGGGAAAAAAAAAAGCACAAAGACGTCACTGTAAATTGGTCATAAAAAACATAATATGTATCTTGAAAGAACAGAGCAATCTTAATTTCAAATTGAAGAAATAGCTGCCTTCCCTATGAAAAAAAAATCCAAAAACCAACAGTAATTGCACTGTTAACATACTCTTCCTCTTTCCAAATGTTGCGTTCCTTGTTTCGAGACAGTTGCTATAAAAATGAAGGGCAGAGCGGGTTTTGGTACATCAGCATTCCTAAGCAGTTACTATTCACTATTAAAACCCAGAGTACTTAAACTCTTTTTGAAGGAAGGAGAGTAACTGCAGATGGCAGGCTAAGAAATGCCTCTTTGCGCTGTTCATCAAGCATGCAACACAAGAACAACAGCGATTACTATCAGTCACTCTTCTCTTTTGCCTGAAGGAACCAACTACTGACAGCAAGGAAAAACTTTCTCAGCTGGAGAACAGAGCAGCCGCGCAGAGCTTGCTGTGGGGGAACAGTGCCGTAAACCAGCAGCCGAGGAGGTGAAAATGGAGAACACCACCAGCTCGTTTCTGCTATCTGGATGCCTTAGTGATTGATAAGTAATAGGCATACACCAGAAATGGTCATAAAATAAACAAATATCCAAGTAAATGTTTTAAGAGCTTAAAGCGTTTTGTGTATGTGCTGCTTTTGTTGACTGTGTACTTGGACAAAGTTTTTAAAGGCAGATTTACAATGTTAAAAACACTAAGCAGCAACCTAAAAAGAACACTTTTTTTTAGTTTAAATACAGACAGAATTTGTAAATATTTTACATTTATATGATTACCTGCAGCAATTTCCTGATTAATGAGCTGAACTTGCAAATTGAAGACCTGTTCATGTACTTTACTGTGAGACAACTTCAGTTTCTCTCTCCTGCTTACCATGTAGCAGAGATTTCTTACCTACGGAGGAATTACAGGAGACTTAAGAGGCAATAAGAAAATAAATCCTGACATAGTTAGAAAAAGTGCACCAACGACAGAATTAAAACAACATTATGTGCAAAATCCCTTGGCAAAATTCTTGAGAATATTACTGAACACACATAACTATGTATTAAAAAAAAATAACCTGGAATCTTTTTAATTGCCAATTTAATGAATGCTTTGAATATATTCTGCAAGACAGCAGAATATATTTTCATGTACACGAACAGTGAGCGAACACATAATTCCAGTCAAAAGAAAAGTAAGTAATTTCTAAGACTTGCTTGTCTGTAAGCCTGCTTCCACTATGTACAATGCCGGGAATATTACTGCAAGCAGTGCTGGATTCTCCCAGAATTTCACAGAACGGTAGGCGTTGGAAGGGAATTCTGGAGATCACCTAGTCCAACCCCCCTGATAAAGCAGGATCACCTAGAGCAGGTTGCACAGGATCATGTCCAGGTGGGTTTTGACTATCTCCAGAGAAGGAGACTCCACAGCCTCTCTGGGCAGCCTGTTCCGGTGCTCCGTCACCTTCAGAGTAAAGAGGTTTTTCCTCATGTTCAGGTGGAACTTCCTGTGTTCCCGTTTGTGCCCATTGCCCCATGTCCTGTCACTGAGCATCACTGAAAACAGTCTGGCCCCATCCTCTTGACATCCATCCATCAGATATTTATAAGCATTAATAAGATCCCCTCTCAGTCTTCTCTTCTCCAGGCTAAACAGACCCAGCTCTCTCAGCCTTTCCTCATACGAGAGATGCTCCAGTCCCCTAATCATCTGTGTAGCCCTCTGCTGGACTCTCTCCAGTAGCTCCCTGTCTCTCTTAAACTGAGGAGCCTAGAACTAGACACAGAACTCCAGATGTGACCTCACCAGGGCAGAGTAGAAGGGGAGGATAACCTCCCTCGACCTGCTGGCCACACACTGCTTAATGCACCCCAGGATACCCTTGGCCTTCTTGGCCACGAGGGCACATTGCTGGCTCATGCTTAACTTGTTGTCCACCAGGACTCCCAGGTCCTTCTCTGCAGAGCTGCTTCTCAGCAGGTCAACCCATAACCTGTACTGGTGCCTGGGGTTATTCTTCCCTAGATGCCAGGATGCTACACTTGCCCTTGTTGAATTTCATTTGGTTCCTCTCCTCCCAACTCTCTATCCTGTTCAGGTCTCACTGAATGGCGGCGCAGCCTTCTAGTGTGTCAGCCACCCTTCCCAGCTTAGTGTCATCAGCAAATCTGCAGAGGGTACACTCTGTCCCATCATCCAGGTCATTGATGAATATGTTGAATAGGACCAGACCAAGCACCGATCCTTGGGGCACACCACTAGCTACAGGCCTCCAACCAGACTCTGTGCTGCTTATCACAACCCTCTGGGTTCTGCCATTCAGCCAGTTCTCAACCCACCTCTCACTGACCACTCATCCAACCCACACTTCCTAAGCTTGCTTATGAGGATGTTATGAGAGATGGTGTCAAAAGCCTTGCTGAAGACAAGGTAGACAATATCCACTGCTCTCCCTTAATCCACCCAGCCAGTCATGCCATTGTAGAAGGCTATCAGGTTGGTCAGGCATGATTCGCCCCTGGTGAATCCATGCTGACCACTCCCAATAACCTTCTCTACATGCTTATTGATAACCCCCAGAATGAGTTGTTTTATCACCTTTCCATGGATGGAGGTGCGGCTGACTGGCCTATAGTTTCCTAGGTCCTCCTTCTTGCCTTTTTTGAAGACTGGAGTGACATTGGCTTTCCTCCAGTCCTCAGGCACCTCTCCTGTTCTCCACAACCTTTCAAAGATGATTGATAGCAGCCTAGCAATAACATTTGTCAGCTCCCTGAGCACTCATGGGTGCATCCTATCAGGGCCCATGCATTTGTGGATGTCAAGTTTGCCTAGATGTTCTCTAACCCAATCCTCCTCAACCAAGGGAAAGTCTTCCTTTCTCCAGCCTTTCTCTCTTATCTCCAGGGTCTGGGATTCCTGAAAGCCGGCCTTAGCTAAAGACTGAAGCAAAGAAGGCATTCAGTAAGTCTGCCTGCAAAATGTTTCAGAGAATGATTTTTAACAGCTAAACTAAGTTGGTTTCCTCTAAAATTACTGCAACATTAAAAAGTAACACTATTTACAAAGCTACCTGAGAGAGCCAGCCTGTTTGGACCAAAACTAACATGTAGATCACCTCTAAAAGAACACTCTGGATTCTTATGCAAGGTACACATTTTGGCTGACCCATTTAGCAGTTTATTTTCCAACTCCATTGCACTGACTCATGAGATTCAACAAGGCCAAGTGCAAGATCCTGCACATGGGTCAGGGCAATCCCCAGTATCAATGCAGGCTGGGAAATTAATGGATTGAGAGCAGCCCTACAGAGAAGGGCTTGGGAATACTTGTGGATGAAGAATTGGACATGTGCTCACAGCCCAGAAAGCCAACTGTATCCTGGGCTCCATAAAAAGAAGGGTGGCCAGCAGGTCAAGAGAGGTGATCCTCCCCCTCTACTCCACTCTGAGTCCTGACCTGCAGTCCTGCATCCAGCTCTGGGGTCCCCAATACAAGGAGGACATGGACCTGTTGGAGCAGGTCCAGAGGAGGGCCACAAAGATGGTCAGAGGGTCGGAGCACCTCTCCTACAAAGACATGGTGAGAGAGTTGGGGTTGTTCAGCTTGGAGAAGAGAAGGCTCTGAGAAGACCTTATGGCAGCCTTACAGTACCTAAAGGGGCCTAGAGGAAATCTGGAGAGGGATCAGGACTTGTAGTGACAGGACAAGGGACAGTGGTTTTAAATTGAAAGAAGGTAGGTTTAGATTGGGCATAAAAAAAAAAAAAAAAGACATTTTTTACAGGGAGGGTGGTGAGGCTCTGGAACAGGTTGCCCAGAGAGATTGTGGATGCCCCCTCCCTAGAAGTGTTCAAGCACAGAAAACAGAAACAATGCAGGGTCTGGTTGAAAGACATTTGCTAAACGTATTTCCCCCAGCACTCAACTCCATCTGTTCAGAACTGGAATTCCTCTCCCCAGAAAGGAAATTTTAAGATTCCCAAATTTATATGCACCTCAAGATATAACAGAGTCGAAAACCCTGTGGCACAAAGAAGTTCAGAAACTTTGAGACAGAGGCTTCAAACTATGAATTACCTCCACCCAGAATACGTACATCAATTTAATCAAAACTGATGCAAACCAACCACTCAAAGAAAAAGCTCAAAATGGTCTCTTGAAAGAAAAAAAGCAACACCCAACACCCCCCCCCCAAAAAAAAAATCCCAACCCTCCACTCAAAGCATGTTATGGATTTTTAAATTCTTTTTAATAACAATCCGTATCCAACTTTGTCCCGGAAAAGGAGACATAGGATTGATTATGACTAGATTCAAGACAACAGTTACACCACGAGCACAAATCTCAACTCCAACATGCACCTCCTTGTATTTTCATGTTCTTCTCTCCTCAACACTGTTTTCCCTTTTCTTACAACACTATTTTCTCTCTTCTGCTTTTCCTTCCCCTCTCCTCTCCAATGCTTCCATATCACATTTAGGACATCTACTTTATTTTGTTACCTTTTTGACATTCACTACCTATCTCTGAGCACTTCAAAACTGCAGGTGCTCACTAGCCAACAAACCAACCTAATGGGCAGCCTCTGAGTGGTAACAAGCCTGGCTTCTTTCCTCATTAGCTGCCTGAAAAAGGTACTCTGTATGTCTTCCTGATAAACTCCTGCTCTGAATTCTGCTGAAGGACTCTATCTTTTCAGACTACCAGCTAGCTGGCAATCTAAGAGCAGCCCAGGTAGCTACTGATAACAGGATAATTTCCTTTTCCTCCTTCTCAGTAAAGCCACAAGCAGTGGGTTATTTTCAGACCACTAACCAACCATACCACCTAAGGCAGCTACATGCAGTGAAAGCATCTAGGTCAAGAGAGCGACAAGCGATTCAGCCTGCCCGCTACGTGGGACTAGCTGACACCAACATGATGGCGAGGAAGAGAGGTGACTATGAGTCCTGAATCAGGTGTCATGGGAAGTGGTATGAGTACAGGCCAGCATTCTTCTGTGTGTGTAGGCAAAAAGTCACCATGGAAGTTAACCATCTATGACTTCACCTACTTGTCTTCAAATGATGAGGGTGAGAAGCTCTGCTTTAATACATTTTTAGGATTCTCCAAAAGCTTAATACACACTTAGAGAATACTTACTGCTTTACCTAAGCAAACTGATTTTTCCAAACCCAGAATTGGCTAATGCTATTCTATTGTAACCATTGTACCATTCCATTGTAACCACTACAAAATGCCTTTTTAAGTACAAATCCAGAGTCCCTTCATCCCAAGGCAGAAGGTCGGAGATAAGACTTTGTTAAGCTTGCCCCATTCCTTCACTGTTTGCACTTACTTTCATTTAATAAAAGTCACATTTTTCTTTTTGTTATTGAATCTGTATCACTAGCAACTACTACAACTGGTTCAAATAAATTTACTCTATTTTTCATATTTACTCAATTGAAGCTGAAATCAAAGAGTCAATTAACAAATGTGTCCATTGTGCATAAAAACATGCATCTCAAAATGCACAAAGGAATAACATCTGAGCAAGTCAGGGAAACACTCCTTTTGCATTGGATCGCTCACTGGACTGAGAAGGGACAGTTCTTGAATGTCTCTGCAGCAGGCAACGCAGCACATCAAAAGCTTGGAGTTGAAGGCCTTTTTTTTTTTATTTATTTTTAAAATAATCTCCCCGTGTTTCCCACATTCCCACTTTCATCCACAAAGAACTTGCTCACCTGCAAATAGTTTTTCAAAACTTTACCAGTTAAATTCTTACCCTCTCTAGATCCTGCCTCAAATGCATGAACATCCTCATGCGAGTATGAATGCTATCTTCTTTTGGCTGCACCAAGCCATTTTCTTCATCCTCCTTGGGAGGAAACAATGGTTTGTTAAAGTTACTTTTTCGCTTTAATTTCCAGTAATTGTAGATGAAGTCTACAGCAAGTTTAGGAAGGCCCAGTTCTGCTGCAACATCCTCCACTTTAACTAGCGAGTAAAACTCTTCTTCCAGCTCCCGGAGTTTCTGGGCTCGCAAACTGGTTTTCTCACTCTCTGTCTGCTTCTGGTCTGACACACTCTTGGGGTGCTCATCAACATCAGCCAACGAATTCTGTTTGTTCTTGCTGTGCTTTAGACAATACGACTTGAACTTGACCTCATCCCCATCATCCAGGATAGTCTTCATCTCTAAGCTATGCTCAAAGGCACAGGTGACATGAAAGGCAGTGATGCAGCTTTTCACGGAGCACTACAGACAAAATAAAACAAAAAACCTCAATTGCTAACAGTAGCAACAAAGCAGAAAAAAAGACAGAATTATCTTAATTACATGAACGTCCATCCCTACAAAAGCATATTTTCTAAGCACTCTTAAAAATATCTGTGATCTCTTTGAAGCTGATATCAACCAATTTAGTATTTTCTCATTTATAAACAGTGTTCAGCGGAAGGACCTTTCTATCAATCTCTGAACCACATAGTAGCAGTCCTTACACATCTCACAGCCTTATTCAAAAGAAGACAACTCAGACTAACTTTTAAATCTCTCCTAGTGAACTAATTTGATAGCAAACAGCTATGAAGAAGCAGGCATCTATCCAACGGTCATCTGCACTGTAAAGCATCCTTGAACGCTAGAAGAACAAAATGGAAACACGAAATTGCCCTTCTCACACAGACTTAAGAGTTACCACAGGATGAGTACATACCTGAATGCAAGCACCAGTTTTCAGTTTGCATAAACTACACACTAGAGCCCATCGACTTGGTGGAATGTGAGACACCTTTGTGATCGGCTCCATCCTTTCTGGGCAAGCAATACTAACCTGTAAACAAAACAACAGCATGGAAAGCAGTTATTGAGACAATAAAAACAAGCTCTTCATTAATACCAGAAGAAATATGACCACACATTTATCTCACTGCAAGATCTCCATGTGCTCATACTTCCTAGCAAGGGACCCTGAAAGATCCCACATGAAAACAGTACTGTGGAGTACTACTAGTTTAACCTGGTGGCTAAAAGTTGCAATTCTTTGAAACATTTGAGGCATCTACAACATGCCGTGTTACGAACCAGTTGAGAGACTGCAGTAAGTGATGCTTACGTTTATTTCCTTTTCATTCTGTTGTTTTGGGTTGTTTTGGTTTTCTTCTGTGCTGCTTTAACAGGTCTAACTTAGAGTACCAAAATACAAGCTACTCAGAAAAAAAATAGGAACACTTACTCACACTTACCTGAAAAGTTCCTTCTTTAAGATCCACAGATCTGCTACAATAGCTACTTCTACTAGCTCATAATCTGGGGCAGAACCAGACCTATCAGTCAGCAGCCAGGGAAAGCCTCACTTCGCAGCTCTGCCTGTCCACTGAGCACTCCCAACGCAAGAGGTGATTCTAATATACTTTCCTAACTACAGATTGTATCAAACATAATTTGAGAAAGAACACAACAAACTTCTCTTACTGCAAAGCATGGTATATTCTCTTGTGCCAGTTTTCACATACTTAGTCTGGATGATCCATTTCTCTCTGGTAGACCAGATTATGGATATTAATACTAAAAGAAAGAAAAAAATTCAGATAAGCACAGGATACCTTTTCCTATTCTTTGTTATACTAACGTCCACATATCCATTGTGATAGAAATTTCTCAGCTGCCTGTTGTCCATACTGGGAAACAAGGACTGTCTTCCATAATTTGGACACCAAAACAGACATAAATTATCTCTGTAGGCATCCCTGAGCCACTCCTGACAGACTAGGCAGAAACAAAACACTGGCCAGCTCTGAATGACCAACATGCAGAACTGAGTCAGTATGAGAATGGCACGTGGCGGAAGATTTAAGTGAAAGAACTGTTCTGTTCCAAGACTACCAGTCTTCAAAAGCTTGGATTTTGATGCTTACATAGCACTTTTTGAATTTAGCAGTTGTGTGCTTTGGAGGGCTACCTGCCTGAAGCAGAAATAAAATGCTGATTCTAGCTAGGAAGATCTCCACCCTTTCTATGAAGAATTCATCTGCACAGAACAGATCTGTATTTCCAGTGGTGTGATAGGGGCCTCTTCTCAAACAGGTCAGATCTAAGAATCCAAAGAAAGGAGGTTCCTAGGTCATGCTCTGTGGCATCGTGAGGCCAGAATAAAGCTGATTCCTTAAGAAATTGGTTAAGGCTGAGATTTAAACAGCAATTTTTTTTTTTTTCCCCTAGAAAACTTTACGAGCATTATGCTACAGTAGTTTGCACAGATTACCTCCATAATAAGACTCTCCTAAGGAAACCCAGGTTATATGAACTAGTTTAACATGATAATTAAACAGCTGACTTTACAAGAGCCAGTAGCCTAAGCTGAATTTCCTAGCTTCCCTTTTGGGTTATATCAACAATCACTTAATGCACATATTCATTTTCAAATCCACTTAATCCCTGAGGAGGAAATGCTTTGCTTCAGCAGACCTCCTCTGTGAGGTGGACTTATCCAAAGATAGCAGTGGTCAGTTGATCAAGTCTGAGAGTCATAGTTGCTATGCTCAAACTGAGTATTTTTGCTCCTCTCTCCCTACCATTGCATTGCTCTAAGGAGCATTTCAGTAGGTGGAAGAGACAGCTTTGCAAGAGATTACTTGATTCATCATTTCCACATTTAAAAAATTGATCAGCAGTTCATGAGTTAATGGCATAAATTGAGTCTAGTAAGACTTATATTTGTTATAGTACTTCACCTCTGGTCCCTCAACTGCAAGCGACATCTTCTGGAATATACTGAGGTCAACCTACTGCATGGCATTTCAAGAAGTCTGCATTAGGAAGATAATGAGATGCTTCAGAGAGGATCCAGGTTTTACCAGAGAAGAATAGGCAGGCAGTATGTAATGCCCTCATCAGGTAGAGATGACAAACAATTTTAATCTG
>VXBL01006846.1:1032411-1076373 GCA_013400195.1 Aramus guarauna
ATATATATATATATATATATATTTTAAAGAATACCTTTTAAGAAAACATGAAATAGACTACACAGTTACACTAAAAGACAATAAAGGCAGAAGAATAAAAGTATATAAACTGACAATGAGTACACTTTGGAAAGTAAAAACCTTCAAATGTCCCAATCAGTCAAGCGGGGGTCAAGAAAGCCTTTTGACACCATTAGCTCACAAGGAAGGGAGGGGAAAAAACATTTTAAGACAGTGATGAATGAGTTAATGAAGGAAAATATCTGGTGGAATTATCTGCAACAATGCTAGCCTATACTTGGTGACTCTCTCTGAACCTTTTACCACAAGGCAGAGATATGTTCACGGCCCATTCCTCTCTGCATTCTGCCTTGCTCCTTTTTATTACAGCCACAAGAGGAAATGGCAGAGACTTTATATTTCATCTGTTTCTTTTTGGGGAGTTCCAGTGTGCTACTATCTCGGGGAGAAGAAAAACAGGTATTTGGGAATACACATTCTCCCCTGAACTATCCATCCCCAGGTCTTCAAACTCTGGGTCTTTCTTGTCCCCTGCAGCATGTAAGGCCACAGTGACTCTCCAGACAGGAACCGACCTGCCATTTTAGCAGAGATTCCCAAAGGTTTCTCTGGCTTCTCCAGTGACTCAATTGTTTTACAAGTGACAACATAGGAGACCNTAGAAAACTTTACGAGCATTATGCTACAGTAGTTTGCACAGATTACCTCCATAATAAGACTCTCCTAAGGAAACCCAGGTTATATGAACTAGTTTAACATGATAATTAAACAGCTGACTTTACAAGAGCCAGTAGCCTAAGCTGAATTTCCTAGCTTCCCTTTTGGGTTATATCAACAATCACTTAATGCACATATTCATTTTCAAATCCACTTAATCCCTGAGGAGGAAATGCTTTGCTTCAGCAGACCTCCTCTGTGAGGTGGACTTATCCAAAGATAGCAGTGGTCAGTTGATCAAGTCTGAGAGTCATAGTTGCTATGCTCAAACTGAGTATTTTTGCTCCTCTCTCCCTACCATTGCATTGCTCTAAGGAGCATTTCAGTAGGTGGAAGAGACAGCTTTGCAAGAGATTACTTGATTCATCATTTCCACATTTAAAAAATTGATCAGCAGTTCATGAGTTAATGGCATAAATTGAGTCTAGTAAGACTTATATTTGTTATAGTACTTCACCTCTGGTCCCTCAACTGCAAGCGACATCTTCTGGAATATACTGAGGTCAACCTACTGCATGGCATTTCAAGAAGTCTGCATTAGGAAGATAATGAGATGCTTCAGAGAGGATCCAGGTTTTACCAGAGAAGAATAGGCAGGCAGTATGTAATGCCCTCATCAGGTAGAGATGACAAACAATTTTAATCTGCTGTGGCCTTCCTATAAATTAGTGGCAAACTGACAAAGCTGTCCCTGAAACATTTGAATGGTTCCACAAAATCACATCCAACACCCTGAAACATCATCAAATATAGTTTTTGGCTTCCAAAATGAAAGAGCTTTTCATCAACCTGACTTAACCAGCTCTACTTTGAGCAAGGTTACAAGTTGCATGTGTATTTCTGAAACAGTATCGTACAAAGATTGACTGCAATTCTCATCCCAGTTACCACTACACTAAGAGGCAAGACTTCTTTGGGAATTAAGAGATTGTATCAACTTGTCAGGTTGTCTATATTCCTTTCAAAAAGAAACCAGAATCTTCAGTGAATTTTTCTGGAGATTGAGTAATACCAGCTTTCCACTGTGCTTCCCAGCAGGAGGTGGGAATTCACAGGCCTTCTCCCTGTTTCTCTCTGCCTCTTTTAATGCTCTCCCTGCTCCTTCCCCAGAGGGGACTCACAAGGTCAGGAAACATTTATGTTGGAAATACTGTCCATTCAGCTTGTAATGCTGCCTGTTTATATTACCCTGCTTTGTAAAAGCACAAAGAGGCACTTACAGAGTCAGGTGTGATTTATTTATACTGGCCTTATGCCGCTTGCATGTTTCTGATATTCAAAGAGAGGAGTCAAGGCAAAGTCTGTTTGAGTTTTGCTGCTCACAAGGGATCCAGAGACCGGAGAGGCCAACCTTTTCATTCCCCAAAACCTCCCATCCTAAGGCAGAAATGATCCATCTGCCGTAAGATGTAGCTGTTTTCTCTGTTATTTCTCCAACTTGTATCAGGTTACATTTTGACTGCTGTACTCTGAAGAAGTTTTAAGAGTGGGAGAGAGTGAAGATAACGGGCTGTTGAAGCCTCTTATCTGTGACTGTTATGCACACGAGCTGCCGTCTCCATTGTCACCCTGCTGTCCCCTGCTTCCCTGCCACCAGCAGCTGCACGAGTGCACAACCATCCACACAAGTGGCTGGGAAGGGCAGCCCAGCAGCTGGAGCACGGCCACTCACAACAGCAGCTAAGGATAGTTAATTTGATACCCTTCCAGTCGTAGCAAGGAAAAATAACTTTCTGCTTCAGCTACCACCACAGTGATTGAGGGAGTACGTAACTGTAATGGGTTATCTAAGGCAGAGAAGGACCTTGCATTTCAAAACACTTGGTATAGGTTTTCTAGTCTTAGTGTTTCCTTTTTTTTTAATATATATATATTTTTTAAAGAATACCTTTTAAGAAAACATGAAATAGACTACACAGTTACACTAAAAGACAATAAAGGCAGAAGAATAAAAGTATATAAACTGACAATGAGTACACTTTGGAAAGTAAAAACCTTCAAATGTCCCAATCAGTCAAGCGGGGGTCAAGAAAGCCTTTTGACACCATTAGCTCACAAGGAAGGGAGGGGAAAAAACATTTTAAGACAGTGATGAATGAGTTAATGAAGGAAAATATCTGGTGGAATTATCTGCAACAATGCTAGCCTATACTTGGTGACTCTCTCTGAACCTTTTACCACAAGGCAGAGATATGTTCACGGCCCATTCCTCTCTGCATTCTGCCTTGCTCCTTTTTATTACAGCCACAAGAGGAAATGGCAGAGACTTTATATTTCATCTGTTTCTTTTTGGGGAGTTCCAGTGTGCTACTATCTCGGGGAGAAGAAAAACAGGTATTTGGGAATACACATTCTCCCCTGAACTATCCATCCCCAGGTCTTCAAACTCTGGGTCTTTCTTGTCCCCTGCAGCATGTAAGGCCACAGTGACTCTCCAGACAGGAACCGACCTGCCATTTTAGCAGAGATTCCCAAAGGTTTCTCTGGCTTCTCCAGTGACTCAATTGTTTTACAAGTGACAACATAGGAGACCGAGAGAATGGATCCAAGAGGTATTTCCCAGCCCTACTGGCAGGTGTCACCTCCTGGCTATGCCTGACACACTTGGTATTGATGTGAAGGGGAGGAAGTGCTCAAGGCTTGGAGAAGCTGGAGCCATTGAACGGGCCACGGCAGCAGCCAGATTTGAGCTCTCCCACCTGGGTGCTCCCCCAGCAGCTTCTCTCCCTCAGACAGAGGGAGGTGGGCAGGCAGGAGGTCAGCATGCTCCCTGCCCTGCTGTCACCTGGTTCCCAGACCTGCCGGTTCCCCTTCTGCTGGCGAGAGCATCAAGGCAACCACATACAGAAAGGATCTCTTAGGAAAAGCAGTCTCCTCGGAGCCAGGAGAGCTTCCAGCCAAGACACTTCATAAGTACAGGAGGAGAAGCCAGGAGAGAGAGATATATATATTTCAAATTTAAAATAAATATTTTGTTTTTTTCTCAACTTTTCTCTCCTTAAAGGTGGAAGAGATGCCAGGAACTACAAGCAAGCCTGAAAGGAAAGTGCAGCTGCAAAGACAACCTCCTTGAAAAGCAGATATATGCCTGAGACAGAGCTAGGAATTACACATTGCAGCTGGCTGCTATGTTAAAAAAACCCCAACCAAACCCAGAATCTTAACATCTTCCTCACAGTTTTGCAAATATGAGACCTGGCTGTGCTTGGGCAGAATATTCAGAAAATAAGGCATTCATCCCCTTGATATCATGGTGCCAACAGATTTAGCTACTGCCTCGCATTAAACCACCCACCGTAATGGGTCTGTGGATCTTACCAGAAAAAGAGAAACATTCCAAATACAAAATTAAACACAAACCCCACCTATACACAAGTGAACATTCCAATTTACAGAACTATAATGTGATGTTAAAACTTGATTCAAAGTAGAGGAAGTGTAAAGCTTCATTATTAAACTCACCATATATGTATACATAGATATATCAAGAAAGTCTTTACTCATAAAATATAACATAGAGGATAAGAAGATAAAGAACCTCATCTCCCCATCATTCAGAAAAAAAATTAGTTAAAAAACCGCCTTAACTACAAATCTTAGAATCCATCCTACACAAATAATGCAAGGGGGGGGCAGGGGTGTGTGTGTACTTTAAAAAAATAAATAAATAAAAGTAGGGGTATGCATGCAATTTATACACCTAACTGAGCACACAAATTCATCAGAAAATGAGAGACAATGAAGCTGCAGTTGTACAGTGAACGCTAGCTGACATCAGTAACCCTTTCTAGCAGGTCACTCAGATACCACAGCGACACCAAGAAGTGACTGCTGAGTAAATGGAGGGGACAAAGTGATTAATCAATGGAACATAAGTTGGATTATTTCCCAGTCCTCACAGACTGTGCAGACTCATCAGAATAAAGTCCAGTATTAAGCCAGAGAGATACCTTAAATCATGAGAACATAAAAAGGCAGAGGAGGGAACAAGGAGGAGGAGGACAGAGAGGAGAGTAGTCTACAATACAAAAGGAGGAGGCAGAAATTAAGTTTTACCTCTGGAATCCAAAGAGCACAGCTCACATGTGCCCACTTGGTCCCTGTCCTGGTAGCTTTCATGGCACCTCCTCTTTTGGGACACAGGAGGCACTGAGGATGTATTCCCAGGACACAGGTGCGACACAGCCAGCTCCCTTCAGGTACTTTTAAGATTCCATAGCATGCCTTGGAGAAAACAGGTATTGAGATCATAGCGCTGATATGATTTTACACACAAGTATTAATATTTATATGGACCAAAGCTTTCAAATACTAAAGGCACAGCCTGGCCTTTATTTAATCCTTCTCTAATTTCTTTACCTTAAAACAAGTCAAATGATCAAAAAGATAAACAGCCTCTAAAGTAAAGTCTTTTTATGCTGGTTTATTTTTAAAACATGTGCTAGTATTATTTGTTTATAATGTAAAACATATCCATTGTGATTGCACACCACCACTGGTGTTAAGAACTTTCATCTTTCCTTTCAGTGACTTTTAAATTTCTGAAGCAAAAAACATAGACATTTCTTTAAATTAGCTTCTGCATCTAATCCTTTTTAAAATCACAATTTCCTTTACACTCTAACGTAATTCTATTTAGATGTGAAAGGATATGAGCTGTTTGACTGAAGACCATTTCCTGCAACATTAAATTACCTTTGTGGTTACAGTTCTGTGAATTGTTTGTTACTTTATATATTTGTATGATATTGCAACAAAAATCACAGCATATACTGAAATTATGAGGTGCTGGGTTTTACGCTTATTTCCCAAGTATTGCACTTAACCCCTCAGAAAATGAGAAATTTCTTAAGTTTTGCTAGGTTTGAGAATTAAAAACAAAAAGGAAAAAAAAAACTAGTCTGCTTTCTGATTCAAATTCCTAGCAGCTCTTAATGGCTAACTACACACGTATCTAGATATATCCTGTTGTACATACATACATGTGTATTAAAGCTGAGCGTATATGAAGCCGTTGGCTGCCATCAAGATCTAATTCCACTCAACTGCTCCAAATAAAAGCTTTATCAAAGGGTGGCTTTCAGAGGTAATTCCACCATTCCTAACACCATCCCCAACAATAGCAACACTGAAAGTCTCACTAGAACAGGATCATTAGCTGTAACCAGTCTTTCACAGCCAAATCTAGTATAAAATGCCACACTTGCCTTCCACCCTTCTGATTATAAGATCTTAGTATTTAATATGAAGTGACATCATAAAACATAGCACATTTATGTCATGCCTGTAGAGACAGAGACTTTCCTAAATTAAATCCTGCATTATGGAAACACCAAGATTGACTAACCTAAATGCTATTTTGATGTGACGACTGTTGTAAAAACCCAACAGGGGGAGCTGTCATCTAAATTTTACAAGAGATCTTTTTTTTTTTCCTCTTATGTGACATATTCCCACCAGCATTCTCTCTATTACTAGGGCAGAAGAGGCATCATACCTAAGGTCACATTTAGGCGAAATTTTAGGAAACTATTTTCTAATTTAATCCAACTAATGAGTGGAGGAGGCCTAGACTACTAAACCAGGAACTTCACAATGTTTTTGAGCTGGCACGATTAGGGCACCTGAAGGAAGAAATCTCTCACATCCTCCTCCCCGTCACCTCCAAACTGTGTGACTGCCAACAGACCTGAGGCTACGTGGTGAACCAGGGCCGATTCAGATTAGAAACAGAATGATTTGTTGTTGTTGTTAGGATTAGCTCTAGCTCAGGCAGGTCTGGCATGGGGAAGGGTGAGGAGGAAGGAGGAAGCAGGCCATCAGCTCAAGCTCAGCTGTCAGCAGGCAACCACGAGCCTCCAACTGCAAATTCATCATTACTTTTGAACAGGCACAAGAAGGGGCTGAAGCAGGCGGCCCAGCTGCTGGCCATATTCCTGTCACTGGCCGTGCTACTGGCACTCAGGCTCACGTGGCTGCTTCACGCGGTGAATCAGATCAGGAAAGCAGCCGGGCTGGAAGCCAGCCCACTGTGAGCAGGGAGATGACAGGTCCTTTTTCAGCCAGATACGTTTTTTTGAGTATTACTTGCAGTTGGTACAAAAATACATTTTTAAAAAAAACCTTCTCAGTCTCTTTTCAATTTATAGCAAAAACTCCTTCCAGAACAGGACACACAGAAATGAAAGGATTCATATTGCTTTTTTTTATTATACAGATACCTCTGCCTGACTATGCTGAGCTTAGTCAGAATAAAGTCTTGGCTACATCTGAAACGCTATAAACGTGAACAACATTCAGCCTGTAAGCACGTTATTGCAGGTGCTTATGCCTTCTGAAAAAGGCCAGTCTGTTCAAGTGCCTACATGTGGTTTCATATGGCTAAATATGGACAGCCCATGTCTGACCAATTTACTAATTGGTCAAGGGGGAAAAACCCCAGCTCTAAAACAAAAGACCTTTAGATACTTCATGTATAGGGCAAGTCAGCACTTCCCGTGCTGTTTATCTTCAAAATCAGGTTTAATAATACGGGAAAAAATTGTTTATGGTCACAGAGGAAGTACTTGCAAGCCCCTAGAACACGCTTTGTGTTCCTGTTAGACTGTAGATGTCCACATATTTACCATGCTAGGCCACTTAATCTACTGTAACTGTCAGGGTACAAAACTTCAACTTTAGTATTTGTTCTGGCTTTGGATTGGATAGAGTTAATTTTCTTCCTAGCAGCTGGTATAGTGCTGTGGTTTGGATTTTGGATGAGAATAATGCTGATAACACACTGATGTTTTTAGTCATTGCCAAGCAGTCAAGGACTTTTCCAGCTTCTTGTATTGCCCTGACACCAAAAGCTAGAGGTGCACAAGAAGCTGGGAGGGGACACAGCCAGGAGAGCTGACCCAAACTGGCCAAAGGGATATTCCATACCATGTGATGTCATGCTCCATATATAATGTGAGGAGTTGGCCAGGAGGCGGCACAGCTCAGGAACTAGCTGAGCATCAGTTCCAGGCAGTGAGCAATTGTGTTGTGCATCACTTGTTCTGCATATTTTTTTATCATCATCATTATTATTATTATTATTCTCCTCCTCCTCTTCCTTTTCTGTCCTAATAAACTGTTTTTATCTCAATCCACAAGTTCTCCATTTTTCTTCTTTGATTCTCTCCCCTATCCCACTGGGGGCAAGGGGGAAGACTGGCTGTGTGGTTGTTTTATCTGCCTGCCAGGTTAAACCATGACAGTGTTGCACCACCCTTCATACCTAGAAAATCACAAAGCTCTCCAATTAACATTTAATACTAGTTCAAATTCCATTACTTGCCAAGGTAAACTAAGGCCACAGGACAGTGTCAACATTTCTGCAGGCACTAACCTGATGGACACAGATATTACACTTGTCACAAAACACCATGTCATTTCCATCTTCACTGTCAGGGGACCGGCACACATCACAGATGACATCTTCATCGTATTCAATACCCAATCCTTCTTCAGTCTCAATAGCATGATTCATGTTCTCATGACAGTGCCGCTCCAGCACTTCAATTGTCTTTTCCATTGTGTTTTCATCCAGGGGCCCGCATCCTGCAACAAAGAATAGGGAAGGGGAATTAGAGGGCAGTCAGTCCCTCGGATCGAGTCCGAGATGCAGGAAGAGAGAAGGACAACTTCTAGCAGCTAAAACAGTAGACACAGTGTCTTCTCTCTCATCACATATATTAAAAATTAAAACATACAAAAAAGAAAAAAAAAAGAAAACCTTTTTCATTTACTAGCTAATTGTAGCATTATCTTATAAATACAAGTAAAACTTCTACTCCATTAGTAGTTCAAGTTGTACATAAAACGCAAGACTGCGCCTTGAAGAAGACACTACAGCATAAAAGACAGACAGCAGTCTGTGTAACTGCTAGCTGCTCCCATACGACCCTCCCTCCACCTCCATCACTTTAAGAAACACTAATGACATCCAAAATCACACATGATGTTCTTCTGAAGACTAACTCCCAAGGAAATAAAACTTATCAAGAACACTTTACATCTTATGAGAACAAAGAAGTTGCCACCACCCAGTACTATCCAGTACACTACTTGAGTGATCAGCACGATGGATATGAAAAGTGCTTTTATTGTTTTGTTGGATTTTTTAAAAATAAAATAATAATGAAATATACTGCTGGCAATCCATGCTGTCTGTTCACTTGAACTTTACACATGCTATATACACCTACCACTAATCAGACTTAGTGTAAGCAGAACCATCTAAAAAGGATTTGCTATGAGACCGGTCCTCAGCTTGCAACTGCAGGACGTACACTGCGTAAGACACCCTATGATGTTCATAGCTGCAAGAAATCTCCACACTGACTCTTCTCAAAATCCTTAGTCACAAACGCTGCTGCTGCCCATAGTTCACTACTCAGACCTTCAAAGGTTGGGATATTCTGGTAACATTAATAGTGGAGGATAACATTTTAACTGCTGGACTATGCACAAAAATATGGCTACTAATTTGGATCCCTTGTTGCAACCAGTAAATAGGGAGATGGAAAAGATGGACTGCTGATACAAAGTGTCTTCTACTATTAAACTGTTCTCTTCAATGCCTGGGTATTTTCTCACTTCCTGAATTAAAAGCATTACAGAATCATTCTGGTGGGAAGGGACCTTCAGAAGGCTCCAGCCTAATCCCTGGCTCCAAGCAGAGTCTAACAGTGAATCCAGACAAGGTTGTTGCTGAAGAGATATGTCTTGAAAATGTCCATGGATAGAGATGTGCCCCCCAGAAAAGCTTTGGTTTTGCTAACAGTATCCGTGTATGCCTGGGAAAGCTTGTCCTTATTTCTACTTCTTACATACATCCTTTGGCACTGGAGCTCAGTCATGAGTTCCCTCCTTCAGCAAGCTGGTCTCTTGACACATCTACTTGTTTTCCTGAATGTCTGCATGGATCTTGTGCTTGGAGGAGACTGTCCTCACAGTCCTACTAGCTCTCTTCAGCAGTTCCACTCTTCAGAGCTGCCTCCCAGATACCATTTACCTAAATAAGTAGAAACCTGCTCTCCAGAAGCCCGGGACCAGAAGGCTACTTCCTTTCCTCGGTCTCCTCAGGATCTCAGTCATGACTACTTCATAGCTACTACAGCCAATGCCACCATCGATTATCACAGCCTTACAGGTTCTTCCTTGTTTGTGAACAGCAAAACCAGGAGAAGTCAAATATCTCCCTCTTTTGCCCACCTGTCCTTCCTAAAGGACCTACGATCATCCATGGAAGAAGGCCAGCCACATAGGCTATTCTGCCACAACTCAGTTATTCCAGTGATAATTCCAAGATTATTTGCCATAGCTCACTGTGCCTCAACAGCCTGCTATACCCACAACTTGCATGGAAAAAAGAGAAAGTTTACTCAGCTAATTTTAAATGGGCTAACATGTGTGAAACTCAATTACTCTGTTAAGAGCCCAGCATGCAAGTTCCTCAGAACTCTGAATTTGTAGCAATAATATGTTCAAGTTTAAGAAATGGAAACATTTTCTTTTTCTACACATTTTTTAACTTTTGAAGTCCTAAAATTAATTCCACCTGGTGTGGGCTTTTTCTCTCCTGCCTCAGTCTGCATAAGTCGCACATGATTCTGGAAGAAGTTTTTAGGCACACCAGGTAAAACACAAAACATTAACAGATTGAGTAAGTCATTATTTTAAGCACATTTACCTCCTGTTTTTCTTAGCATATCCATTTGATTCTCATTCAGCAATCTTTAAGAGATCTCACACAGCAGACTACAACTCAAACAGCAGAAATTAACTGCTGCTTTTAACATTAGAACATGTGAAATTACCCATTTCTGTAAGCTCTTCATTTAGCTCCTGAAGCCAGAAGATGTCCATGTCATCCAAGTCATAGCGACACACAGATTCTGCCAGTTCCAAAATGTTGATGTAGCCTGGTTCTGTGGGCTCTTGGCTGGAACAGTGGATGTATTTCCTGGGTCGTGTATACAGTACTTCTTTTACCTTTTCTGCTACAACCCTAGAGTGAAAAAAAGAAACAGAGTTACAGCTTTTTAAGACCCATCCTTGAAAGACATGAAATATTTGCTACAAGTGTGAAGAAACCTAGTGTTTCACAGATTTTAAACTAGCCGGTACATGTAGCCAGACTAGGGAAAAAGGATTTTGTAAATGTCATTTCTTCACACAGAATGTGCTAAGGTTTGCTACACATACAAAATTCTTTTTAAAATGTAAGCCTGTGCATATCATTTTCAATTTAACAAATGCTACTAGTGCGATGATGCAAGTGTTTTTGAAACCCACAGAAAGTTTTATGCACAAAACCCCTTACAATCTTTGTTCTATATTCTTCTTAAATGATAGAAAGAAATCCTGCCAACTGATTTCTTGAAAATACCAGCTTTTTCACAAAAGCTTAATTTATTCTACTGCAGTGTGTGTGTGGGAGAAATGCTTGCTCTTCATTTGGGATAAACAGTCTACCCTTATTTTGTAAATGACACTTTATCCACATTACAAATGTATTACTTTTGTTATGTAAGAACCATTCTGATGCCAAGCAAAAATGTAAAGGGAAAAAAAAAACAGCTAAAAATCATCCATGAAGCAAGGGAGAAAAATATTGGCATTTTCACAATCTTTCAATTATTTTAAGAGATAAAACTCAGCGTTTGATTACTACACTAGCCTATGGAAATGGAAAGACTGACCTTAGCTAGATAAAGTAAATCTTTCTCTGAATTCACTGATAGAGGCCCTGCACGTGAAAGGAAGCCAGGGAGATACTGAGTGGAACAGTGCCATGCGTGAGCAGCTCTGCATGTTTTCTGGAGCTAACCCTCCACAGGACAAGGAGAAAAGAAAAGCTGTAGGAAATAAGGCAAGAGGAGGAAAGAAGGAGCAGGCAGCAATCAAGCAGTATCCCACATAGTTTTTACTGGATAATGTGGGTCATTAATGTTAGCACAAACAATGTTGTTCGGCCATTCTTCCTCCCCCTTCACCTTGCTCATTTTTTCCTCTCGTTCCCTTGTGAGCTTTTCTTTTCTCTGGTCCAGCCAAATCTATAGCAATTTTTCCCTCTAATGTAATACTGCTGGTATGAGATGCAATATATTTATTTTTAATAACTTGGTACTGACAATAGCCCCAGTGGAAATTAAATTATGCTGGCATCAGCGCTTTCACTGGACAATTCATTTATCTTCGTCTCGAAGACCACGCTGGCAATAACATTTCTATGTTGAAACACGCTCTGTTTCCACCAGGAAGAGTTGCAGGACTACAGTGTTATGTTTTCCTAGTCTAAGCACAGTGTAAGAGAACAAAAGGTTATTTATCTCCTGAAACTGAGATGACTGAACTTCTATAATGTTACGCAGCTATTTGTGGCAAGAGAAGGCAGAAAGGGTTAAAGCTGTGGCAACAAAAATTAAATTATATGAACAAGTGAGCAACTTTATCAGGTGTCAGTAACTACTGTGTGCCTATTGCTCTATATCATCACGCTTTATAGGGAAGCCTTTCAAGTTACATGTATAAGATTTGGGTTTATTTTTAATTTATCAAACTCACCATACTCAAGTGAGAAAACAGTTTTTAATCCATAGAAAAGCGTGACTCAGGAAAAGAAGCCCCTTTTTTAAACTCACAATATAGATACCATAACAGTGCACAAACAGAAACAGTTCTGAAGTGCCACAGAAATGTTTTTGAAATTGGTTTAAGAACATGCCTGAAGGCTGCTGCATTGGAGATTTAAATATAATAACAGAGAAAAGCTGACTACATTTAGACAACCTGTTTCTGAGAGACTATGTTCTCTAAGTTGACATTTTGTGCAGGTGATCTGCGTCTGATCATCATTACCTGAGAGAAGGCTGTGGAATAGTTTCTGGGCTGGCTGGAACTTGAACCCCTTTCTCCCATTCTTGTTTCCATGTGTCCGCAAAGATATAATATTCATCAGGGTTGACATGGTGAGAATCTGGTAGTTTCATGGCACTAATGAGATCCTTGCGGAACACCTGCAAGAAACACCAGGGGAAAGAGTGGCTTGAGAAAGAGTGTTGCATTAAAGGAAGCAGTAGGTATTTTTCTTAATCTACACTGAAACAATGCATACACCTTAATAATTTTTATGAGTACCAACGCACAAACAAGTCAGTTTGAAATTACCTAGATTATTAACTCTCAGTGTGTATCAGGTGCAGCATGACGCCAAGCTTATGCCAACTCAAAACCACGCTACTGCCCAAAGGCTAATCAGAAGAAGGCTGTCACATGCAACAGGGAGAAGGGAAAGGAGGCCTGCACCTGATTTAAGACTCCTCAAAACATCACTTTCAAACAGCTTATTTTTCTTGCCAGGCTGTAGGCTTTATCCCAACTAAGAGACAAGGTAGGTTTTGGGCTAACAGCCCAATCATGTAAAAAACAAAATCTGTTACAGAAATTGCAACAACACTATCCCACCGGGTTCGGTGGCATAGTGTTGTTGCAGCCCTATGCTCCTCGAGGAGTAACAAGGACCAAACAAACAAGAGACAACGTAGCATATCCCTTTTCCTTTACTCAGTTTAGCTACTTTAAACTGTCATATTCATCATGGGCTATGAACAGTTACCATGGCGAAATTGATGTATAGGCACTTGTTCATTTATTAAAGGCACTTGAAGTTTCACTGGTTGGGATCTCAGGGATCAAAGATGAACAGCTGCCTTTGCTGAAACACGAGACCCATGTTGCTCTGTGCCTGAATCCCAGCGATGCAAGCACAGTGATGCAATCAACCCAGCCTCAGCATCATTTAGCAAACCTACGCGATGAAACATGCCATCATGAAACAAAGCAAACCCATCAGTGACAAACCAACAGCCATAACATTCAACTCTTGGCTCGAAACAATTAAGTTTTTAGGAGCATACAACCATGACCATCAGTCATGTCAAACTTACTTAATGTCAGTGCCTGTCAGATACAGGTGCATACAATTTAAATAAAAGGCATACGCATGGGGTTTTTTCTCCTCTGCTACATTGCACCAGTTTAACCTTCATAAAAACAAAACAGTGACTGTGGCTTGATGTTAGGGAGACATCACAACTAATTAGCTGTATTAACATAACGAGAAATCAAATCCTCAAAGGGCAATAAAATGAAACGGAAAATATCCCTGCAATAAGCTGTGGCAGGTTGAACTCTCTTCTTACTAATTTAGTTTTATAGCCAGAAGAGTAATAAAATATCTTCAAACCAAGTATCTTTGTGTACCCTTTTCAATTTGACAGCACCAGACCGGTTATGCCTACTACAAAAATTCTCAGCTGTTCTTGGAAATCAAGTACACATTATTAAAAAAAGGCTCTGTGCTAAAAACAGGTATTGAAATAGGCTGCCGGTGACCTGGAACATCAGTGGTACTTCATTATGTCCTATAACTGCATCTTATGTGGGCTGGCAGCAGAGCAAGCTGACCGAGGGGAACTCAAATCCACAGACTCAAGGCTCTCTTATTTGCTACTGATGTGTGTTATCTGTTTTGGTTCAGACCAGACTGTTCACTGTTGTCTTCTGTGTAAAATTCCTCAGGTACCTAACAGGCCTGTATTAAAATCTGAATGACAAGGGAAAGCATTAAGACTGCAAGCATCCATTTTTTTCCAAGCAGTACGTGTACACACCAAAAATAAAATGCAAGATGATTTATGCCACTTAAAAGGCATTTTCATTTTGTGTGTTACAGGTACACAACCAGGATTATGAGAAACGCTAACATGGCACAATTCCAACAAACTCTAGAAGGAAAAAATAATCCAATAAATGAGAAGTGCAATGACTGGTTTAATTATCAGAAAAGATATTCCTTGAAACTTATCTGAGGTAAGTGCTTTGCAAACTACCTTTTAAGCCACTGACAGAATATAGAAGTAGAGTGCTTCATATCAAGCCCACTATTTTTTAAACACTAGATGAAAAATGCTATTAAAGGCATCAGTATTCTAACTACATTGCTTAGCAGCAAATCCATCTTCTGATCATCCATTATGTATGTGAACTATATCATCTCTATTTTTAGAGCACAAATCCCCTGGAGCATCAACTTTTTTGTTGGTTTTCTGACTGTTGTACAGTACTGACCACACCATCATCCCACTGCAATATTAAGTTCTCTGCTTCAGATTTCTAAAATTTACAATAGAGGTACCACTGAAGGTCAAAGATTTAACCAATACAAAACATAACTGTTGAAACCTTAAGGAACCCCAAAACTTGACCAAGACTTCCTAAGAACTGTCTATTCATATTTGTGATAACAGTGCGAGTGAGTGTTTCAATCAGACACTTGGAATCATTACAAACTCTAGCTCTCATCATTCTTCATTTCTTCATATGTGGCCAAGCAGGGTCTTCCAACAGTAAAATTGTCTCAGAGGACAAGGTATGAGAACACATGCCTTGATCACTCACTCTGTATTTCCTTTTTTGTGGAAATAAGCCAGAACACCCAGGGGACCCAAAGAGAGTTTGCCAACAAATCAACTGAATTTTACTTCAGTAGTCAGCCTCAAGGCTATGAACTAAGCCAACTCAACAAAGAACATACATGTGCCTTCAGGATTTAGATAGCTAGCTTTTCCTTGTGGTTGTTTCTTTTTCGACACATCTAAAAAACAATGCAGCTGCTTTACTAACTGTACCCCTAAAGCTAGTATCCATATGTGTCCATAAATGTATCCATAAATCTAAGTCCACTCCACAGCACATACTCTCCTTTGGGCAAGGACCACCTTCACTTCAACAGTTAGCTTATGAAGTGCAACAGTCATCTTTCAGTCACCCAAAAGCAGTTCTATTTCTTACCATACATAAACCACAACCTTCAACTTTATTTTAATATCATTGCTAATATCATACATCGCTAATATCTGAAAAATGAGCATGCCAGGTCTAGGCTAACAAGGTATTCCCACCCGGACACATCACCCTTCAAGAGCAGACACAGCCTAGCGCTGTGTGCTTTTACCATGATAGAGAAGGGCCTCGCAGAGCTGAACAACAACCAACCACAGCTAGCAGAGCCAGGTCCGTACACACAGAAATGGGAAATTACCCACCGCTGTAAGCATTCACAGAAGTTACTGTGTGACAGTGGGATTTAAAATAAAATAAAATTAAAAAAATGTGGTTTTAGCAATTGAAAACATGACAGAAGAGATGAGGTTTAGCCCTGCTTACTATATAACACTGCTTGGTCTGAACTTGCCATTTCATTTTGCTACCAGGAATTTCTAGTTTCAGCTGAAAACAGTGGAGCCTTTTGAAAAATGTGTTTGCTTATGTCATCATCATAATCTTAAGCATTTTGTTGAGAAACTCTAATAATTATTTCACATTTTAGAGCTGCAGCTTAGATCTAGAAGAGGAGACCCTGTTCTTTGGTCAAGATTAGCTTTTTGCTCTACAGTAAAAGTCTGCCTGGATTTGCTAAGGCAATGAGAACTTCCTAGTCACCTCTGCAGAGACTCACTGCTGTCTCTAAAGCCTTTAAAAGCTGAAATCTACAAAAAATTTCCAGAAATAAGGATGCTCTGCTCCCCCACAGCACTAACACACCAAGCAATAAAGATATCACAGAGCTGTGGAAGGAAAGATACGGTTCATATGTTTTATTTGTTTTTCAGACTTCTGAGTCCTATTTGGAAATGATGTTAGAAGAGTATGTCCAAGGAAAATTAACTTCTTGGAATCCGTTTATAAACGCTTCACCAAAAGCTGTCTATGACTTTAACCTGAACTCCCCTGGAAGCGCTCTATGAAAATTCAATATACAATTTTCTTCACAGGACCCTCCTGTGCTTACTCTGTGAATAAATCAAGCCTGTGAAACAAAGAACACTATTTTGTGTGAAGTATCCTTATGCAATAAAGGTATCAGGGAGGATACAAGTAATGCTATAGAGAAATACGGTAAGCTATTAGCATCAAACACAAAGAGTGGGTCTTGACAATACAATAGCCTTCTACAAACCCCATCTTCACTGAACAATTCAAACATCAGATCTGCACAGTCTGTCAGGCACCTTTTGTTCATGACCATTGCAAATCCAAAACCACATTAAAACAAGTCGAGAAAAAAAAAAAGTCAAATACCTTTTCCAATACCTCTCTGCAAGGTACTAAAGTTGACTGATGCCATTGCTCATTCACCTTGTCTTTCCCAAATGCGTGCGTGAAGGAAAACAAATGGATTGTGTCATCTCTTAAAAACGGAAAGAAACCCTATTTCTTCTTGTTACACTCTCTGAGCTTTCGGTTAATTTCTCCACTTGCTTACAAACCCCCAGCAAAGGTAAGCCGCTTGTCACAGGTGCCTAAGGCACAACTGGGAACCACACCTCCAAGACTGAAGTAAATTATGGGTTAACTGCTCTGCTGTTACAATCAAAGCGAGATTTCTGCTGGATTGTATCTAATTGCTTCAGTCCTAAGGCTTCCCCCTGCGCCCAGCAGAGCCTGGAGCGAGTCAGCAACACGTGTTTCTGTTCCTCACGCCCACCGCCGCTTAGGGAGTCAGAAGACCCACTGCCCTGGAAACACAGAGCAGCCACTTTTAAAAGGCAGGAGGGAACTACTATGTCCCATCCTGCCCCCTCCAAGAGTATACTGCCAGAAAACTTTCACAGAAAAGAGTATGGAATGAGGGCCAATATGTTCTCTAACCAGACAAAGCTGAAACAGCTAGTATTTTCCTGGATTTTTGGTCTCCTTCACAACCTGTCTCAAAGGCCAACTTTGAAATTCCAGATGCCAAACACTCAAACTCAGTAGGCACTTTCTGTAAAGTAAATTACACAAGAGTTTTTCATCATATTTGGGGTCAAATAATGTTTTTTTATTCACCTTTGAAAGGATCTAGTAACTTTTTATTCCCTTAAGCACCCATAAGCATTAAAGCTTACTCCACTATTGCAGTTCTCAAGTACAACACTCTCAGCAAAATTTAAACACACTTATAAAGCAGCAGTTTACACCTAAAATGACCTCGTAAATAATAAAACAAGAGCCAAATTGTAACATGACTTATTACAAGCGTAATATAGCACATAGTATCTGAGCATAGATAGTTTAATCTATGTATAGGTGTTTCACAGTATGTGCAAAAGGCTGCCCATTTATGGATGATGAAGCTGTAAGGACAAAAATTGGTAGGCTCATCCTGGAGAGGTAGAATTTTTCTTGTTAATACATTGCAATCTGGGCATGAAGTTTCTGAATTAAGGCACTTTATTGTAGAGTAGTCTGGAGACTCAAGACAGGGTGCGTGTTTCTGTTTGCTACCAAAAAAAGTGCCCAAAGTAAAGAAAGGCAACATAATTTCTCAATGGACATGAAGCTACAGTTCCAGGCATGCATGCTGACTGGACTGAAAAACTTAAGATGTTAAAAAAGCTGGGACAGAAAGGAGTAAGTGTAGCATTAAATTTGTAGGACTCAAACATCCACACAATTTCGACATGCACTGCAGTAAATCCTAATGTTCAAACCCCTAACCCCTAAAACTATTTTTATGGATTGTCCAGGACTCAAGCACATGAAATATTGTACTTTTAAGTAGCCATGAATCTTCCTAGCCGCCTTTACAAGCATGTATAGGAAGAGCCAGGAAATCAGAAACTAAATCAACCCTACCTAACATCATGTCTCTGACAGTATCTCACGAGCCAGAAGAATGTGCAAGAACACGTCAAGTTTCCTTCTGGTTGCTAATCAGACATAAGATTTGGATTTTGGGACTAATCCTAACAATCAGCTTTTTTAAATGGTATTAATTTATACAGATATTTAGAAAAATCTGTACTCGTTATCATCTGTCCAATTCCTTTTTTAATCTTGTTTAATTCTCAGTCTCAACAACTTCCTGTAGCAGATGAGCTTCAGTCTAATTACATCATGCATGGAAAGGATATTCTTTTAATTGCTACAGATTTCCTAACTTTTAGCCTCATTCATTCCCCCTGTCTTTCCTCCCCAATTCTTCCATCACAAGGACATGCAGCACCAAAGTTCTACCTCTGCTGCTTCCAAGCCGTTCATGCCTTACTGTTACACCTGCTCGTTCACTTCCAGAGGTAAAATAGCTCAACCTTTGCACAAGCAAGCTTTTCCATGCCTTTATGCATTTGTGTCGCCTCTTGCTAAAGAGTTCAAATAGCCTGACATGGCTAAAATCAGATCATAAAAATAACCAGTGAGGTTGCACCTGTGACTTGCATAAAAGTATTGTAATTTTTTTTTTTCAAATCAACTAACACAAGCAGACTAAAAAGCAGCTTATTGAAACACATAAGGTACATTTGTTCATCAGAGGTCTTGAGAAGCCTATACAGATGCTCAAGTGAATTCAGAATTTTCTAAGGTAAGCACACGTATAAAGGTACCAGCTTCCTATTCCATTATGTATGGTACATGCAAAGCAGTATGATTTAACCACGTTGCCCATTCATTCACAGAACAAAACCGACTGCTTTCAAACTACAAAAAGAACTTGTTTTCTGCCAAGAGTCTAGTCTTACAGGGTGGTACTCAGGATCAAGAACTACAATTTATGTGGTAGTTAAATGCCTCTAAAAAAGTTTCACATACCAAGTAATGAAAGCAAACCATTTACTTGTGGAAGACAAGCTACATTTCACATGATAACACAGCTGTCACTATCAGCAATGAGGGATTAAAAACTACTATTGCTATGAGATTCAAAACCCTATTAGCAAAGAGAGGTAAAATACTGTCATCTTATATGGGAAGGGTTAAAAAAAGTGCAATTCTAACTTATGTCCTTTACAGTTTCAAAGGGAGAGAGGATTGGGAAAAAAAAAATAAAATATATATATATATATATATAAAAGCTTGAGTGTCATAAAGATCTCTTAAGCTCTTTTGTGACCCCACTAGCCTAAGGGAAAAGAAATGGTCAATCATTCAGGACAATCTAGCTAATAGGTTTTCCTTGCAAAAATGATTCCCACTACTCTGCCATCATTTTCTACTGCAGCTTCCACGGAGACAGGAAACTGCAAAGCACAGGCATCATACTGAGCCAGACATCCAAATGCCTCCTACCCTGCTACTCCCACACAGCCTACTGCTTAGGCCCGCAAGCCCCTTCTGTCTAGCTTTAAATCCATGAGGGGCAACACCACGAATGGCATGTGGCCAACATCATCAAAAAGGTCTGAAAAACTGTTATGACTTACATGACTGGTGTGCGTGTAACCTTAACACAATTTATTTATTCAAAATAAATGCTAAAGCTAATCGGATAGCAGAACTTTTAAATCACCATTTCAGTAGTTTGTGATAGACTGTAATCCAGAAGGGGACCACCAAGAGCCACCGTCTTGCTTTTGAAATTACGCAGAGAAGCACCATGGTCTGAAGGAGTGCTGTTACAGGCTTGCCTTGTTCTCACCTTCTTCTCCAAGGAGAACGAGGTAAGTGGACCCTGGGTCCGACCCAGTAACATCCCTTCTGCTTTGATGTAAACCCTTGGGGTAAGTCAGGCTCTGGGAATGAGCTTTGACATTTACACTCTACCACTGCACCCCTTTGCCCTACAGTAACACCAGACAACCTTGCTCCATTGAAGGCCACCCCCATAGCTGCCTCAATTCTCAAGTGCCTGGGAGGCAATTCAAGGCAGAGCAGTCCTCAACTGCAGCCACTTGTCATTTTTTATAAGCGACCACAGAGGACCATGGCACATACAGACAAGTCCTGTGAAGCAGCTGACAGATACACTAACTTGCTTGTTGGTCACAGTACCAAAACTAAGCTTTTATTTGGAGAGAGAGAGAATGCAGGTACTTGGGTTGGGCTGGAGATGGTTGAGGAAGTGAAAAAAAGCCTATGTATCCACATGCAATTTAATTGAGAAAGCCAGGCTTACTGCATGAAAGAAAAATTAATGTATGAAGACCACGAGCAAAAATATTCCCAAACAGCTATTTATAGCTTTGACCTTTTAGATTTTATGCATCACTAACTCAAGAAACAGCCTGCTGCCTGGCAAGCAGAGGTGAATGAAAGGAGAGCAATGCCAACTTGCTAAAGAGAGCCTTTGCTAAAGGGATGCCATCAGCCTGAAATTTTAAATTTCTACCTAATAGATATTAGACAAGTACTACTCCAAAAAACTTGTGAAATAACATGATTTTTGGAAGGATGTGTAGTAGGGTCTCTTTTTAGTCTTTGCTTTACACCCTTGTCACCACTTAGTGCATAAATAATCAATTTCAATGCTCTGCTGACAACAGCATTTCATGTAATACACTCTCCAGCATATGCTTTTCAAGGGGTTGGAAGGAGTGCTTGCTTGTAGCAGAAGCAAAGGAAAAACTGGAAGGATAGCCAAGGGTCTTATGCACAGGTGGTAGAGATTATTACTGTCACCTTGCCTTCCCCAGATGACTTTTTTTTTTTTTCCCCCCAGAGTTGTTTGAAATATTGTACTTCGGACACTGCTCCAGAAGAGGACATATTCTAAGGTTTCTTTTTTTCTTCTTTCATTTTTTTTTCCTCTTTTTTTTTCCAGGAGTGGAGTCTTAAATGAAAGATGACAAAAAAATGCCAGTATTACTGGAAGGATGATGTTATGAAATACACTTTTTTAATTCCAAATGTATCTTCCAGATTTTGTCCTTCAAAGTTTCATATTTTCAAGCATTAAAGGGCTCAAAATTTTGTCTTGGAACAGGTAGAAAGTAGCAAAGATGATCTCAAGAGGAGAAACTGAAAACACTGCTCATTTTAATTCCTCGAAGTTATGTAAACAGCACACTTATATGCTATATTCGCGGACGACCTCTTCATAATTATTGTTTGTAATACACACGTAAAGACAGCATGGAGCAAAGGCAAAGAAAACAGTAACAGGACAATCCCTAAGAGGAAGAGATACAAGAAGAAAGCTGGGTGGCTGGGCAGAAAGAAGGCATGGGTAAGGGACAAGCACTGAGGTCTACTTGAAACAGCAACAAATCTGGCAGTGTGCGTGTTTCAGTTCCCACTTGCTCAACTTGGCTAGACAAAGCTACTGCCTAGACAAACATGAACAACAACTACAAGACCTCAGTAGCCATGTGCTGTTTTAAGATTAAAATTCTTACAGAACCATAATCCTCAGACCAACTTTTTAAATGTAAAAAGAGTACTAGGCTGCTCTTAACCTTCTTGGTGACTGTAAATAAGACACTGTGTAGCTAGTTCTGGCCAATTTAGCTTTTATTGAAACATTCAAGCAAGATGCTCTTTTAGAAATGAAATGAATCAGTGAGTTTCCATCAATTAACTTGTGATAAAAATTAAACTTCCAAAGAAAGGACATGTTCTGTAACATTTACCTTGTTCTTACCAAATCAAACTTATCTAGTTCACAGCATTTACAAAAGCAGCATGAAGTATGTTTGCTGAATAGCTTTTGCTGTATGAGCACGATCAATATAGTTTTTGCAACTTCTCAAGTGGCATCTAAGCAGGTAAAAAGCTGCTGGTATAGTACACAAAATTACTTCTGGGACATAACTCTCAGGTTTAAATTCCAGAGAAGCAAAGTGGGTTCTGTCAGTCTTTTCTTCAGTAACCTCAGGCATCAACAGTCATACTAGCACACTGAAGGACTCACTCAGAGAGAATGGGATAGCAAGTAAGGGGAATTAGCTACAAGAAATATTTCTCTCATTTGCAGTTATTATCTGACTTCAGTCCTGAAGAAGGAGTCATGGTTTAGCCCCAGCTGGCAGCTGAGCACTACGCAGCCGCTCATTCATTCCTCCCCACCCTCTGTGGGATGGGGAGGACAATCAGAAGAAAAGGTAAAACTCGTGGGTTGGGATAAGGACAGTTTACCAGGACAGCAAAGGAAGAGGAAAATAACAACAACAATACTGATAAAAAGAATATACAAAGCAGGCGATACACAATGCAATTTGCTCACCACCCAGAACCCGATGCCCAGCCCGTTCCCGAGCTCCCTCCTCCTCCCCAGCCAGCTCCCCCATTATAAACTGAGCATGACATCTCATGGTATGGAATATCTCTTTCAAGGGTTTGGGTCAGCTGTCCTGGCTGTATCCCTTCTCAGCTTCTTGTGAAAATTAACTCTACCCTGGCCAAAAACCAAGACAGAAAGCAAGCATCAATTCTAGAGAAGACAGCCAACAAATCCTCCCCAAAAAGGGCTACCAGGAAAATGGCTGATACAACAGAGTTGAACACTGGATTGTACATAAATGCCATTTTATTCAACTGGTGAATACAGATCCAGTGACAGTGGGTGATAGGTGTACAGGTCCTAACATGTGGGGATGGCAGAGCAAAAAAGCTTTATTGAAGGTGAAGATCCAAGAGTGAGAAAGTGGTAGAAGATGAGTAAAACACTGTTCATATATATCCTGCCCACTTAAGTGTCCCACTGTTTTATTTTTATTGTGAAAGACAAATTGAGGTGCTGAAGCGTGTCCAAAGAAGGGCAACAAAGCTGGTGAAGGCTCTAGAGCACAAGTCTAGAGCGGCTCTAGAGCGGCTGAGGGAACTGGGGTTGTTTAGTCTGGAGAAAAGGACGCGGAGGGGAGACCTCATCGCTCTCTACAACTACCTGAAAGAAGGTTGTAGCCAAGTGGGTGCAGGTCTCTTCTCCCAAAAAACAAGTGATAGAAAAAGAGGAAATGGCCTCAAGTTGCACCAGGGAGGTTTAGATTGGAAGTTAGGAAAAATTTCTTCACTGAAAGGGTTGTCAAGCACTGGAACAGATTGCCCAGGGAAGTGGCAGAGTGACCATCTCTGGGGGTATTTAAAAGATGTGTAGATGGGATGTTAGGGACATGATTTAGCGTTGGACTTGGCAGTGCTAGGTCAATGGTTGGACTTGATGATATTAAAGGTCTTCTCCAACCAAAACAATTCTATGATTGTATGCTCTCAAATCATAAGATCATCCCAGATTTTTCAATTTCAAAATGAGACTAAATTTCAGGGGAAGAAAGAACTACATGTTACTGTCTGCAAATGCCATAAGTCATTTTGGGACATCAAACAGCAGAGCTCCTATAATACTCCCGCAGTGGGGAAAACACAGTTTCATGGAGAATTTGACAGGTAACAAAAGGACTCACTGGCACTATTTCAAAGCTCATGATTTCAAGGCTTAGAAACATGAAAAGTACATGATAAAAAACTACCAGCGACCAATCTTTAACCCTAGCTCTTACCTCAGCAGGTTTCTTTTGTTCATTTGCTGGTGTTTTTGACTTGCTCCTGTATTTAGAACAAGAAGAAAAGGAAGTGGAAGGACCTGTTAAAAAAAAAAAAAAAGACAACATAAAAAAGGACCATTATAGCTCATTTCAATTCATTTAATTTTTCAGTAAAACACAAGGCACTCCAATCTCCTGAATTATCATAATTTTTTGACAAGATGTGGGCAAAAAAACTCTTAGGCAGCCTGTAGGCTTGATTACAGCTCCTCCTGTTCCACTCATTCTTTGTAAAACCACAGCACATTGAGTTTATGGTTATATTCTGCTCTGCTCAATGCAAGCATGAGTAAACAGAAACAAGCAGGCAGACCACTTTCCTTCATTTCCTTTCTAACAAAGTAGAAGGAGGAGCAAAACCAAGGACAGAGTTTGCAAGTGCTAAGCAAAAAAAAAAACAAACAACAAACCACCAGCAAAGCAATGATACTAAAGCTGATGAGAGATGCAAAAATATTGTAGTGTGATGTCTAGACATTTCTGGGCAAAATATTATTTCAGTACAGGATACATTGATGACTTGCAAGGAATATGACAATGAATCATCATTAGTTACTAGACAGGCACAGGCTTATAAGAAGCAAACAAGACCCTAACATACAGGGGTGTGGGGGAGAGGGGTATGCAGATAAAGTGGGAAGATGCAACCTCAGACAGATGCATGCTAAGGAACATTTCAAATATAACTTTACTAAATTGTGTAACAGATCAAGTGGAATAGATCAAGAACTAATATAACAATCAATATACTGGTTATAACTCTATCTTATATATAACTCTAACATATCAATGCCCAAATAGCTTGCTACCTATAGTAATTTTAAAGTTGAGGCTCTGTACAACAAGACACAACAGGACTCCTTTGGAAAAAAAACAAAAAACCAAAATAAGACACTGGACAGTAAAATTGCTCTTGAATTACAGAATTGTTTTTCCCAGCTCTGAAAGGAAAAGACATATAAGTTTCTCTTCAAATTCTAAGTAGACTCAAAACTCTCCCCAGGTTTACAGGATCCTTCAACTCATTTTCCTCCCGTAACAGGATTCAGAATGCCAAAGACCACAGAATGCAAAAAGAAATCAAGCAAGAAACATTTTTTTTTAATTATAAGAGGTGAAATGGTTTGCCCTCAAACCACAGAAGGAAACCACAAGGGGGTGATAGACCAAAGAAAAACTAGTAGGTATTACTTACTCTCATTGTCTGAACTGTCACTGGTGCTTAGATGCCTGTGGCGTTTCATCCTGACGCATCCTAAAGGAAAAAAAAAAAAAAAGTTGATGGCAACCGTTCTACCAGAAAATCACCGGCTGGTGGCTGACACCAAGCTCTTCACACTGAAGGCAAAGCTCCTCTGAAGAGCTTTCAGGCACATAAATAATCCCAGTTCAGCTACTACGTTTTATTTCTGCAAGCAACTATTGGACCACAGTATTATTTGTGAAACTGAGCACCCTCAAAACCAGCATGCCTCTTGTGGGCAGAGATTGCTTGAGATTTTGCAGAAAGGAGCGCAACCCGCCAGCTGATTCCCGGCAGGGCGTGAGCTGCGGTGCTCCGCTCTCCGAGGAGACTCAATGTCCCATCTGTTCAGCCAGAGGAAGAGTTGCCATGGTGGCAGTCGCTAGCTGAGAGACGGTGGAGGCCAGGAAGTAAGGTGGATGCACAGCAAGGCAAGGATTTAGAAATATAACTCACCTTAAAAACAAAAAAATAAAAATCAAAACCACCAAAGGCATCCATTCAAAACAAAAGGCAGATTTTAAATACAGATAATCACAGAAAATGGTGACTGATGCCATTTAATTTAAATCATCTGATCACTGATTAGTTCGCAAGAAATGTGGTTTTCAGAAGTTTGAGATAAGAGTATCAGTGAGAAATACTTCCATGGTGCTGCACCAGGTCCATTAAAAAAAGGTATTCAGCTTTTTGAAAATGGAACGCATACAGAGATTGGGGAACAAGAAAATTCTGCACTACTACTTACAGAAGAAAGATCAAACCAGTGACCAGCTATATACTGTAAAGGAGTGCCAACAGAAATCCATATAGATTCTTATAAGTCCTGCCATTCTATAATATTAAATGGTACATTTGTTAAATAAGAAGCAATAACAGCTTAGAATTAGTAATAGTAAATGAAAATCACCCCGTCTTTTTAATGGATTGAATGAGCACATCATTACAGGAAAAAAGTAACTTTTTTTTTTAGTAGAAGATAGGTACAAGTAGGTTACAGACTGAAGTATACTATCCTAGGTAGACAAACCTGCAATGCCTACAATGTTGGAAGTGTCAGCCTGGCTACACCTGAAACTTAAACAGCTTCATTTCTCACACAAAACAAAACCACATACTGTTAAAAAAAAGCAACAGAGCTAAATATCCCATTTGATAAACTCTCCATGTTAGTTACTGTACAATAGGTCTTGAGATTATCCAAAGACCACAGGATAAAAAAAAAAAAAAGATTTCCAGATAAAAGAAGCCTGTCCAAAGGCTTTGAAGATATTGCAATTGAATTGTTTGCAGCACAATTGTTTAATTCAGCGGAAATTTTCAGCAGCCTTTACACTTATGTGAGCGCGCTTACTGAATCTAAATGCAATGATCAAAGTTTAAAACAATCCTTTTGACCTATCTGTTCTAAAAAGTTATTGCCCACACTCCTGTAAGTTGAAAAAGGAAGCAATACATGCAATTTTCAACTAGGTAGATACAGAACTTCTGAGTCAGGTGTTTAACCTGGGAGGAGGACAGATGGACACACTGGTCAACAGGATGGGACATCAAAAGGTGTCGTTTGTGTCACTTTAATTAAGCAAGCTATAAACTCCCATTATATGTCAATTAATTTAACATTAATTCACCTTCTCACAGCTCAAACAACCTGGGGGAAGCAAGGCAGCCATGCTGACCACAAAAGCCATCATCCAACAGAAGGCCTACATCAAAACCAAAATATGTAAACCACCACAGGACTTCACGTCCAGCTAGCAATGTAACATGGCTTGTACAGGCACTGGTCAGATGAAGAAACTTTCATGAATCTCTTAGGCAAAAGCTGTTTGACGGGTAAAAGGCTCTTGGGCCAGAAGGGCTTGTCTTTGTGCACATTTTGGGGGCACCAGACTTGAAGTTAACTGCCGGCTAGTGAGGGGACGACTAGAAGACTGCTTTCATCTTGCCAACTTGTGCAGTTTAAACACATGGACTTAATCAAGAGCAAATAAAATGGCATTGCCTATTTGAGAGCTTATACTGCAGCAGCCAAACCCAGCCCCCCAGAGCACCCCACCCTCCCTAAAAAGGAGCAGGTTCTGCCCGTAGCAACGCTTTCTTTGCTGGCAGCCTTCAGCTCCAAACAGCCCTGGCTTACAGACTGCCAGGCATGTTACGTGACCTTGGGAGACGCTGAAAAGATGCGTTTAGGTGGGCCGAGTGGTATTCCTTGTTTCGATTTCTTAGCAAGAAACGTAAGTGCTTGCTGCTGCTGCCTGCTCTGTTTCTATGTTCAGATGAATTTCTGAGCAGTTGTTAAAAGGTGTTGAAAGCTTATGGCAGGCAATTCTCATCTCTTATAGTCTATATAAACATGCAGCAATAAAACCTTTTCACTCCGTACTACAGACGGCTATCTGGAGAGCACATGAACATTCAATTAAAGTAGGGTCAAACACGAGGCTGAGAGAGACAAATGCAGGAGGGAACACCCAGGAAGCCTGGACTTCTGCCTGGGCAACTGTGAAAGCAGAGAGGAGATGGCTACTTCAGAGACAGCTTACACAGAAACGGCAAGTGTAACAAAAATCTTCAGAATAGCAAGCACATCTCTGCCAACAGCTCCATAGGAGGAAAAAAGCAACAAACCAAAACTAAAATTTAAAAGTTGTATTTGAGAAGTGGATTTGTAGCAGCTCAGACAAGAGATTTACACCTCCATCACAGCAGACAGAAACAGAAAAAGTAGTCACTCAGGGTAAAATCCCCAAATAGTAGTAACACTGGATTCCTGCCTGATTTTTTGCAGCAATGTTAACCAGAAAAACAGTGAATAAGAGCCCACAGAACTACAACAAATCACAGGCCGCTGCCTCCAGGAAGACAGGTTATTAAAGTGACCAACATGCTACTAGTTCGCTGTCTGTCCCTACACGATGTAGGACTAACAGCCTCAGCACCATTCCACAGGACCATCTCCACAGGGGGCTTCACTGCTGGTTTTAACAGGATACTCCTTGGCTGTACCCTTGAGCGCACTGGGACTGCTGCACAACTTCCATCTCATTTCCACCCCAACGCATGGCAACTTAACAGAAAGGCTCACTGACAATGTTTCCGCTCCCTAGCCATTACAGAGGGGTCTCAACCCAACACCTGTTTTGTGGTAAAGCTCACGTCTCACTCCTTCACCTGTCTTTGCAGAACACGGAAGAATCAGCAGCCGCTCAGTTCAGAAAGACAGATTCAAAGCCAGTCTCCACAACGTGGAAACCGGTATCAGCCCTTCCCAGCTTCAGTACCATCCCCCTGCAAAGCAGTCTGGCACCTTCTAGTTTGTCCCTCAGCTTCAGACAAGGATACTATTAGCCGAGCGATACAGTACAGAGCAAGGCTGCAAGCAACCCTGTGCCTCAATTCCTTGTAAAACACTGTGAATAAATAAATAAATAAATAAATAAAAATATATATATATACACGGTTATATAGCCCTAAAAGGGCTAAATGGGAGTTGGGAGGGGACACAGCCGGGACAGCTGACCCCAACTGGCCAAAGGGGTATCCCATACCATATGACATCATGCCCAGAATATAAACCTGGAGGAAGGAGAAGGAAGCAGGGGGACACATTTGGAGTGATGGCATTTGTCTTCTGAAGTAACTATTACATGTGATGGAGCTCTGCTTTCCTGGAGATGGCTGAACACCTGCCTGCCCATGGGAAGTGGTGAATGAATTCCTTGGTTTGCTTTGCTTGCACGCGTGGCTTCTGCTTTATCTATTAAACTGTCTTTATCTCAACCCACGAGTTTTCTTACTTTTACACTCTTCCGATTCTCTCCCCCATCCCATTCGGGGCGTCGGGGCAGGGAGGGTTGGAGGTGGTAAGCAGGGAGGAAGCAAGGGAGCGGCTGCGTGGTGCTTAGCTGCTGGCCTTCTTAAAGGCAAGAAAGGCAAAGAAAGACTAACAGCTGATCAATCACTTGTATGACCGCATATACAAATTCCAAAAATGCTCACCTTCAGGTATTTTAATTTTCATCTAAAAGATCCAAGACTGACATTAAGAAATCACCACATCGCAAGCTAAAACATATTCGACTCTCCAGGCAATTATTGCAATGGAACATTTTCTGGCATAATTTTTAATATTAATTACCAGAGCAGTTCCTAAACTTGAACCATATTCCACTCCTTTCACACTTCTAACTTGTCAAACCATGGCTGTGTGCCTATCCCTGATCTGTTCGCAACAGCTTAAGACAAGAACTGCAACTAAAAAAAAAAAAAAAGAAATAGGCCTCATTCCCTGCCACCACCTAAAGACCTGAAGGCACATCAAGATGTGCTGAATCCTTCGGGTGTTCAACCAATAACAACCCCAGGAAACCCCCTCTCCTCGGTCACAGGCAGCAACATCACACTGCCAGCACTTCTCTGGCTTCTCAAATGCTGCTGCTCATATTGGGAATTTTGCCCTGTAGCCAAAACCAATGCTGGATCCAGCACATTACTGCACTTTCAAGGAAAGCCAGGAAAAAGCCATGCTGCACTCACCTGGCTGAAATTAAATACAGATCTCAAGCTAAGAGTAATCAACACATTAGCCAGACCATGCAAGAATCTGACTAAAGAATAACACTTATTTCAAAAAAACTAGGGGAAATGTTTTGTAATTAATGATTTCTAAATTATGTTTGCTCCTTTTTGCTTATTCACAAATACTTGCACTCCTGAAGTGAACGAGAAACAGCCACTTGCCTGTACTACCATTCTCTCCTCTCCTTGAGGAAAATCATCGTTGCACTGACTTAAGGCACTTCCATTTCTGAAAAGCTAGTTACCATGCATTACTAAAAAAAAAACACAAAAAAAACCCAACCAAAAAACCACAAACCAAAAAACAACCAAAAAACACCAGAAAACCCCACACCAACCCAAAACCCCCCAAACAACCCAAACCAAACACAGTCAAGCAGCATATGTAAACAGCAGACAATTAACAAATTTTCAGAGTCTTATTCAAAAACCCATTTCAAATACCTGCATAAACAACAGCAACAAACATTTAAAACATTTTCCCCTTTTCAGTTTCATCAGTATAAACAACTAAATTTACCAAATAAACTATTAAGTTTATCCTCTTGTTCTGACACATTCCTCCGCATAGTTCATCATTAACAGAGTTAGCAGAAAGAACGATGGGGTATCTCAGAGTCTGAATTTGTACAGCACATTAGACAAGACATCAGTGACAAGCGTACAAAATGAATCCTTAAATCCAGCCAAGATTTCCGAACAAAACAGCATCTCCAAGGAGTAGCAGTCCTTCCTTCCTGGCTTCAGTTTGTTGAAAGGTTAAACATATCCATACGCTACTCAGTACCTGTTAAGACATACACAGAAGGAAAAGGGAACCAGGAAATTCAAGGAACTGTAACGCAAATATATCCTAGACCTGTGAGATTTTATTTCTTCACATTTTAAAATAGACTGACAAAAATGGAATTGGCCACAGCACTAAGGAAACTTTCAAGTGGGACAAAAAACAACCTACTTTATCTTATTAAAAAGAAAACCAGCATCTATGTATAAAAACAAATGACAAACTACATGCAAATCTCAGATTAAAACTATGTACTTACATTTTTACAATATGGCTTGTCTACAAAAAAAACCCCAAAAGGCAGAGGCAGTAGGTAGAAATTTCCAAGTCTCCAAAACGTGGTTTATGTAACTGTTAAATTTAGATTAGGAAGCAAATTATCTTGAAAGGTCTCCAGGAAATGTAGTACAGTAAAACCATTTAAATAGGTCAAATTTCATAGTCAACTGCCAGGGAAATTACGAAATATGAGTAGAGTTAATACAACCTTTCAAATAACTAAAGGAAGAGACATCACTCGTGTTTGGGTTTTTTATTATTATTTTTTAATATCCTATCTAATCTCACAAAAATGCTATATAAACTGGAAAACACACCCACTCCAAACTTGAGTTATCAATATTTGCTGCACTGAAAGGGTTTGAAAGTTAAGCAATTCACAGAAGAGGAAGTTCAGCAAAAAAGTAACATTATTTCTTTATTCCGCTCTAACAAGAAAATTTTAAAAAATTAGTAATATACAGGGTACTTAAGTAGAGTAGGGGTAACGAAACAGAGTGACCTCATCTATCCTATTCTCCCCTCACTCCCAAAATAAAGTCTTCTTGAATTATTCTCTGAAGACTGTATTGGGCCTACCACAAAATAAAACTCTCCTTGCTACTCTTTCATACTAAGTCTTGGTTAACATAAGAACCTGTAATTCAACAAAGGAGGAATGCGTCAGTTTTTAGAAGCAGCACTACCAGCAACAGCTGATTCCTTTGTCATGGGGTAAATAATTTTAGTAGGCAAGGAACTGCACATTACAGAAATCTGGCTAATAACATGGGTCTGTCTGAAGTCCAATAGCAACTAGACATAGTCTCAAGCTCTGATTTCCCTATACGTGACCTTTTTATATAAGGCAATTTGGCAGCTGCCACAAGGATACTGTAAGTTTAAAAATGAGAAGAAAATAAGTTCAAAATATCATCTTCCAGCATGACTTGTCCCCAGAAATAGATAAAATTCTAGACTGAATTCAGCTGATAGGTCATAAAACCAGGATGAAGAAACCCCAAATATAATCTCCCCCTGCATTCATTTATGGATTATGGGCCAAAAGGGAACCCTGACACCATTTCACATGCCCTTCTTACGATGATGATTCATCATTCGGCCTAGTGCAAAGCACTTAATGCCCATCGTTTTGCTTTGTGAGTGTTAAAAGAGGGTTAGTGATGCTGCTGCTGCACGTTTATAAAGTACTTTGACGATACAATAAAATACAGCACACCCCACCTACAACTGCCTTTCCTATCTTGAAAACAGAGGCACAGCTTTTAATTTCCAGTGCCATGTCCGTGTGTTGACCCACCGCGAGGTTAGGGACTTGGGGGACGGACGGACACAGACAGATTTCCACCAGAGGCCTTCAACTAAATCGCCTCATGCCAATCAGTTTGTTAAAAAATCAGAAATCCTTCTCAGAAGAGCAAGTCACCAGCAACATGCACAGTGCCACCATTACCTCAGTAAAAACTCTCCAAGGGGCTAGAAAGAAATTAAATCGTGCTCTCTTCCCTGAGCTTCCCTGACACCCGGCAGTGACTGAGCAGCCTTATTTTGGTCTTTGAAGCCATCTGCACGTGTTGGCCTCTACGCAGAGCGGCCAGGTGGGCCTGGCTGACGTGGAAATATGTCTGCCCGTTAAACACTGCAGCTTTAGCATTAGCATCCTGAAGAGGATACCAATCTGGGCAGAATCAATTAAAAAAAAAAACAACAAAACAACAAACAACACAACAACCAAACAATATCAGACTGTCATTAATTCAAGCAAATACACCAATGTGTTTGTGGTTCTGGTCCTCTCTATTTCAGTCCTCATAATTACTTTCTGCTCCTGAACACAACACTGTTTTTACACCAGCTGTTTATTAACAGAACTACTGTTTTCCTAAAACAGCAGTAGAGATTTGGGGACACACACACACACACAAAATTATCTCCTTCAAAATACCATATTGTGTTTGAGCAAAAGCCTGCTTTTAAAATAAAATAAAAAAGAAGAAAAAAAGCACTTTCTCCCCTGAAACCACAACCAGCCCAGGACTGTTGGATCTGCCCAGCTGTGGCCCAGTGAACGCTCTTCACCCACCTCCCGGCATCACTCCCAGTCAGGGGAAAACTCTAAAATGAGGTCACAGCCCTCAGGAGAGGGAACTGCCGCCCTCAGCAGGGTACCGTGCTCAGCCCTCAGTTGCACGCGGCTGAGGGGGTGCGACACCCTGCCAGCACCGCCTCTCTGCCCACCGCAGCCAGGCCCAGTGCGTGGCTGGGGGGATCCTCCCTCCGGGAGTGACAAAGCCCCCAGGGCCATGAAACAAGGACTAAGTTCCCAGCAGAAAGTCACAGTGGCGTTAAACACACGGAGCGCCTGCGGAGCGCCACCATCTTGTCCGCCACGCAGCAGGTCAATGCTGGAGACAGAGGTGGCCGGCAGGGCGGGCAGGCCCACCGGGCAGGCAGGAGCACCATGTCGCCGGAAGGAAGCCATCACAGCTCTCGCTTTCTCAGGCCAGCGTCACACAAAAAACCCACCTCTTGTCAGGCTGTTGGAAACTCCACGGTGGCTAATTGATCTCTGAAGAAAAACCCCCAGGAAGAGGGGGCTAGCTCGCATATGGCCATCTCTAACTACATGCGTGCACGAAGCGTTGCCGAAAAGCACCTAGCCCGGCTACGCGTGCTCGGGAAGTTCATCCGCTCCAAGGAGCCCTCAGCAGGGGAGACACGGTTACTCATCTCGTGTTGTCTGTTTTACAGGGCTCCTTCAGAAGAAAACTCCTACCTGACATTAACACTGAGGCACCTAATAACCAAAGGGCAAAAGAAAAAAGAAAACCCCACAAGCCCACACGTACTTACTCAATAAAGACGAAGTTAAGGACAACCTCCGCTTTGATGAAAGACTGATGTGGATGTACTGCTACTAAAAACAGACCAGCACCAGGCCATCCATCGCACCCAGTGCTAAGCCGGATAAACAAGGAGCTGGCTGCCCAGGAGCTCCCCCGGGGAGTTTGACACCCGAAGATGGCCACGTGCACGTATCTGCAAGGAGACTGCAGTCACGGGCACGCCAAGTGCCGGCGAGAAACAGGAGCAGCACACACACACTTCACCAATATGACTGAGCAGAAAAACCCTCAGAGAGCGTTTAGCAGGCCTTTCTATTTTAAGCACTGGTATGATTCACGTTACCTTGGCTCTAAGTGTTTTGCAGTCTTTACCGTATCTACCCTCACAATAAGCTCATGTTAAGCAAGCACTGAAAGCCCTGACATTTCAGAGCTGTGGCGCAGAGCAGCCATACATCACGCGGGGAGCCTCCGGCAAAGCAGGCAGCTGCATCCAGGTCTCCCAAGCGCGTATCCTGCGACCTCACCACTGGCTGCCCTTCCTGCTGATGCACGCGTGGAGTCGAACAGAAGAAAAATCCCTTAAAAAAAGGGGGCATTAAGTCATTAAGCATTGTCGTGCTATTGTACAGCAATGAAATTGCACCACAGCAAAGTGGGGGGAGGGAGGGGGAGGTGGGGAGATAAAAAAACACACAGAAGCATCACTACTTAATTGAAAATTAGGCAGTAACGAGTATTACATCAGTTCAAGGGAAGGTGCCACTTTGCCCTATCAGCCCGATGCTGCCAGCAGTTGCCCAATTGTATCTGTTTCTCTGCTCTCTGGCTGTACTAACGCATGCTCTCATGACAGAACAGAGGTAAGGAACTAGTATCACAGGTAGGAACAAAGGCAGGATATATTATCAAAGAAGGAAGGATCTAGAAGTGTTACACACTATTTGGGATTAAGAAAAACAACTTTTCTATTAATAGCACAGGCAACCGTTCTCATATTCTGCAAGATACTTGCTTAAAATAATCAGTTAACTTTTTGGTACTAATAAAAGTAGGTTTCACTGTTCTTGTTTTGTGTTTTTTAAATCTCAAATAATAAAAGAATCAACAACAGTAACTTGCATTAAATATTTTCTCTGTTTTGACTAATTTATTTCTTGCTTATAATACTTTGAGGAGGCTAACCGCTTTGCTGCAAAGTTTTGCATCACTAACAAAAGTTAACACATTGCAAAAGGTAGAAAACATCAAGTTGCTTCTTTATATTGTACTCAAAGGATAAAAGAAAGCAAGAACACAAATATTTTCCTATTAAGAAAGATCAAGTTGATAATTTCTTTCCTCATCTGACAAGAAATGGTTTTCATTTACAAGTCGAAAATAAACAATCTGGATGCTAAAGTTTTCCTCAAATGAAAAAAAGGGCACCGAAGGGATGACTGGATAGAAATAACTAAAGGGAATGTACTGTCACAGCCAGAACTTAAAATAATATTTGGAATAGTCCAAATCATTGGTTGAATTTTGGCATCCTGCTATACTTTGTAGCATTTCACATGACACATTTATATGTGGGTTGCATTATCATTTTAGCTCTCCAGATCAAAACATAATAAATTTTCTATTAAAGTTTTGCTTAAAGCACTGTTTATTAAAGTTTAAAAGAACTTTTAAAAAAGACAACAAAATTTGTCTTAACTCATTAATTTAAAATAATTTTAATGGCCAGTCAATTAATTTAATGTGCTGCAATATGTAATAATATGACACACCAAAGACGTTAAGGGTTCTTTTAGTCAGATTTAAAATAGTTATAAAGACATAAAGCGCAATCCAGGCTTCTCTAAATCACCAAATGGAGGTGGGAGAAGACATCATGAAAGAGATATTGTGACCAACTAATGTTTGTCCATTTTTATGTACAGAGCAATGACAAAAAGAAAAACGAATATTTTTTCTGTCATAGCACAAGGTCCAGCAATCCCAAAATAAACAGCAAACTTGCCCATGGGGGCTGACGCTGCCCTGGAAAAGGGAATCAAAGGATCAGTGCTCAAGGTTTCTAAAATGCAGTATCTTTTTTAAGAAACCAATTAGGAGATGCGTCCAAAAGACCACAAAAGGTTCAATTTGTCATCAAACTGCCAAGTTGAGGCCAAAGTAGTTTTACACTTTTTGAATGAGAGGACACACTGATCAGGACTGACCATTAACACGCCTCTAAATTCCTCCTTGCTTTTCCTCCACATTGACTAAATAAACAAGATTAAAATGAGTAAGACTACACCACCATCCTCCTAGTGTTCCTAGCAGAAAGCCTGTCCTCCTCAACCTGTTTTAAAGCTGAATGGATGGAGGTGGCTTTTTTGGCACAGGAAAAAAGGTGCTATCCCGGAGGGTGTATCGGCAACAGCACTGGTACTTGAATAGGTGGAGTCAGAAAGTACAGAAAAATAGTATCCTTTCCACCCTATGAGGACAAGGAATTATCACAGCTGACCTTCCAAAGCGGCAGGGGTGCGAGATAATGAACCTGACTCCAAAGCAGGTCCCTTGGTCCACTCTCCACTCGTGAACTGGGAAGAACAGAAATGCCTACAAGCCATGGAAGTAGGGAGGTGTTTCAGCACATCTTTACTCGTAGGTAAGAGCCCACAACGTGCTGCAGTTGCTGCACCTGAATCTCATGCTTTCAAGAGCAGTAATAAGATCTCTGCTGAGAAACAGGGAGAGAAAAGGAGAGGTTGCAACTAAAAAAGCAACTGTAAAATTGAACAAACAAAACCACCTTTAGAGCAGTCATTCTTAAGCTTCCAAGACACAATGCAAAACTTGCACAGTCAGTATGTTTTGTATATGCAACTCAGTTGGTCAGGGAGGGTTCTATAAACCAGTACAGAAGTCTCCTGCCCTGCAGGACCTTACCCTGTGCAGCCGCAGGGCACGGGGCAGGCTGCGGCTGTAGTGGTTACCCGGGGCTCTGCAAGGGAAAGAAGGCACAACAGAACCCGTGCTTGGGCCACGGCAGAATAAAGCCACCTGAGACTCCTCTTCCACCATCCACCTCCCCAGCTCTGCAACAGCAAAAGCGACCGGTTGTTCACACTGAAGCTGCAACCCAGCAGCAGCTCAGGCATGGTCCGTCCGCTCTCTCAGCCATCCCTGCCGACCCCAACACCGGCTCCCTGTTAATACACGCACAGCCATGCCACACCGCCTGCAAGATGCTTCTGACAGGCCTTAAGTAGATGAAAATACACACATTAACTAAATGCCTTTAAAAACGGGGTCCTCAGGCATTCCCAAATCAGCTGCGGCAGAAACTATTTTACGAGGAGAACACCGCGGAGAGCTGCACATTGATACAAGAGAGGCATCCTTCTGGCAAGGCCCAAGAGCAGCGGTGACTAGCACCGGCTGGTTTCATTTGCTACACCCGCTGAGCCACACGGACAAAGCTTTATGGGTGAGCAACACTAGTAGCTCATTCTTCATTTGGGCTAGAGCAAGGGAATATCTTCTCCCTCCCTCTAGCACCACTGGAGAAAAAGTATTTGCAGAACGGGAACATCCAACTGCAGCCATAAGGGGAGTGTGCCACGGCTTTAGGGTAAGAGATTAAACAGACTGAGAAAGGGGGATGCAGAATAGGCGAGATCTGCCACAAGAGATAAAGAGAAGGGAACAGGATGAAGAAACTGTTCTTCACGGCCCAGAAGACAAGGGACACAAAGTTATCGAACAAACTTCAGAGTAAAGTAATTAAGAGGGGAAAAAAAATAAAATCATTTTGTACAAAATTAGAGAAACTGAATGCTACGAGATGATGCAGGGGTAGAGAAGTAAACACATTGAAGTGAATTACACAAATGGAGGACAAGGACTATTAAACACAGTATGTCATGTCAATCTGCCAGAAATCCCAAAGTCAAAATTTTACAAGAAACAGAGTCTATATGAGCTTTCTAATGCTTTCTTTCCCTAGGTGTCCACTGTTGACCCTTATCAGAGATAGTAATTGGCTTAATTCTGTCAGGGAACTCATCTGAAACCAGACTTACTCATAACAATTCACCTCTGTGCAATGGTTTTTATTTTATATTTTTAATAGCAGTTCCCAACCTGACCTCTGTGGACTAAACCTCAGATAAGTGGTCTACAGAGCCATGGTAAATACTGAAATGAGTACGTTTATCAGACAAGATTCTGATTATGATGAGTACAACAACCAGAGATTCTGACAGTTGACATACTGTTACCCTGAAGAGTTTGTTAATTGCTGTGCACTGTAGAGAGCTTTGGTCAAAATAATTTTGGTCAAAATTATTAAGTAAAAGATTAGATCATTCCCAGTGTGTTCATTGTTGCTTTTTTTTTTTTTTTTAACTTTTTTTTAATAAACATGCTGTGCAAATATATCCTTACATGCACCTTAGGGCACTATCCATTCAGGATTTTCTTTTGGAGAACTTGAAAGAATGAAAGGAGAAAAAAAATTATCCTGGAACAATCTGAAACATAGGCATGCATGTGTACAGACACACTTTATATATAAAAAAACTGCTGCACCTCACAGATCTGCAAAGGAAAGAACAGTCTCTGCCTTAGGTTACTGCCTCTGGAGGCACAGGTATGCCTTCTATATATTCAACATTTTAATCTTAAAATCACCATTAAGCATTGTTAAACTCAAGGAGGTTTCACCAGTGAATGCCATATAGCTATTAAGGAATTGTTTTACAAAAACAACAGCTTTGAAATCTGCTACTCTGCCTCTTTTTTTTGCTTTTTGTCATTTTTAGTATCTGCCACAAAGCAGCAGACACACACCTATTTATATTTACTCCCAACTCCTGTAAGTCATGTCTAAATCTAACATGAATATCTACTGACATACAAAGTTGCAAACAAATGCTTTATTCCATTTTCTACGTATTGCAGTCAAGCTTGCACACAGTTAAGAGAACACTAAAGAGAATGTGCTGCAAGGACTTAAAAATGGCCAGATCAGCTTTAAACTAAGGAAATTAAAAACAAAACCAAAAATACCAAAACCTCACCACAAAACCAAACAGGCTGTGTGAATTTCTCAAGACCCAGTATCAAATTTATTTAAAGTATCAAAAATCAGAATATATAATAGCATGATGGTTAGCACTTTTACAGAGCAGGAATAACTGGAACTATAGCTTTCCTGAAGCTGACCAGTAAGACATTCTTGTTAAGTGACTTGTGAGCAAGCAGACCGATGTTTAACACAGAAGAACACAGAGAAGTTTATGCCTATTTAATTACTTCTCTTTTTTTTTTTTTTTCCTTTCTCCTTTCAAGGAGATTCTGCAGAATCTTCCAAGGAGAATCTGCAGAGATTCAACCCCTTCTGTAACTAGACTTTCGATTATATGTCTGAAGTTTAAGAATCCACTACACGCCCATTCCCTTCCATTTTTCCAAATCTGGATAAGTAGCACGATGTTCTCATGTGAATTCTTACAGGTTTATTATCTCAAACCTTTCCAAGATAAACATCTGAAGTTATTCTGTCTCTCTCCTCACTCACAGGGAAATAACCTAAAACCTACAGCCAGCATTGTGTTGCTGCATGCTTGAATTCTGTAAGCTAAACTGTTAAAAACCTACTTAAACAGAAAAAAGTAATCATGCTTAAACTTTTGCCTGTAAAGCCCAAACATGATAGTGATCCATCTCATCTGAGCCGTTAATTTTATTAGTTAAAACTGTCCAAGGTCGTATTTTCCAACTGCAACAGCAAAATACGCTGCACTGTAGCCCTGCTACCAGTACAGAATCAGGTGGGAAGAGAGACCGATGCTGGTTTTGTGTTGAGAAGAATTGCTAAGCCCTGACCCCTCAAAGACAAAGGGATGGTGCAAGAGTAGTCAAGGCCGAAGCTCTATCTGTAGAAAATCAATGGGTTATGCACAATAGCAACTGCACTCAGATGTTCAGAGCCCAGCTGGAGCCTGTAGAGCTGGACTCTAAACTCAGAGTATCTGACACTGAAAACGAGGAAAAACACTCCCCCTCTCCTTTTTTTTTTATTTTATTTTATTTAAACAGTCAAAGCAGAAGCAAGCTTTGAACTAGAAGTCTTGAAATTGAGATGACTGCATCCCTTCTCTCTGCCACTCCTTATGATCTTTGGTAGCCAGCCAAATGGCTCAGCTTAGCTTCGCTTTCCACATCAGTCCAAAAGTTGAATAAGGAATACAACTTGCATCAGGAGAGGGCTTTATAATCACATTAGAGACATGCAAGAGAGACGGGCTACCTCGGTTCACTGGACAGTTTCAACCAGGCTTCATAATGAGGTACAGGTGTTGGCACTAATTAGGAATACCCAGCTCACTGCTGACATCAGCCCCTCAAAGCAATGACTGCACTTTAATCCTTTAAGCCACATAAAAGAAAAGCAGAGAACGGGCGGACAAAAAAAAAAAAAAAAAAGAAAAAAGGGGGAAAAAAAAAAAAAAAAAAAAAAAAATCTCTGAAAACGCCTCTGCAGAGGATTGAAACATTTTTGCTTACTTAAGGGAAAAAAAAAAATAGAAGTGTCACAAAACTGCAGGAAGTTTACTGTGAATTATCCAAGTACGTAAAAGAAGCTAAACTTTGTGCGTAACCAGAGTTTTTAATTTTAGGAAGAGTATCACCGCATACAGTATGTATTCATCACAACTATCAACATTTATATCCAGAAAAGCAGCACAGAATAAAAAGGAGTAGAAGCAGCACGTGTAAATATTGTGGTAAGATAAAATTATTCCACCTATGCCTACCAGCCTTCCAAGCATTACACGGTACATCGAGATAGATTTTAACTGAAATTATTACAAAGAGTTCTGCAGGCTGGAACCTTGTTGTTAACAACTTGTTTTATTACTTCCTCTCCTTTAAAAGGCTTTATATTCCTTTAAAATCCACAGAAGTTTCATTTAAAAGGTGCTATCTGAATGCTGAAGGTATATAGGTTCAATTTACACATTGTAAACACCAACACACTTTTTTTTTTTTTAAATACCAGCTCCTCCTTCACTTACATGCCAGGTCATGAGGTAGATGTTTTCGCTTCAGCTGATGACATCACAAGCTCCTAAAAAAATGAAAGGAGTGCTATTTAGGTAGTAGGAATGACATCAGGCATTTCATGTTTGAGCTACAATTTAAGGTTTTGGCAAGTAAGTGAAGGGTATTTTATATTTTTATTGCAATTTTCCCAAGAAAATGATACTTTCGTAATGTAAACCCTTAAATTCTATAATTCTCACTTAACATACGGAAAAATTAAATGCATCAGCTGTATGTACACATGCTACACTATAAACACAAAGTACTACAATTAAAAGTAAATTCGTAAGAATAATCTCAAAGTTGACTTTGTCATCCTCTTAACACGAATGGGAATGAACTTTACCAATACCAACAAAACAAAATTTTAATTAGTATATTCTCTACCCTGTTTTGGGAACACAAACCAAAAAGTTCAGGTAGCAGCATGATTATTCTGATGACTTAAGGGGCTGATTTCTCCAAATTACACTAATGCTTTCTTCCTTCTAAAGGGTCTTCTATGAGCTGAGCATGCTTAGAAATTCATAGGAGGGCAAATAAAAAATAAGTATAGAGAGAAAAGCTCCATGTGGCTCCTGCCTTAATTCCTCAAGACATTCCTTTGGACCTCTCCTTGACAATCCCGGATAGCTCAGCTTCCCTGGCAGGGATTCTGCTTACTCGCCCTTTTTAATCTAGCCCCAAGCCTTGAGCAATATTAAGAATGGGAATAGCGGGAATTTTTCCCTCCACCAACTGCCCGCATTCCCCTCCTGCGGGCTCATGCACATGTATGTTTTGTGTCCCATTGTAATGGACGTGGCAAAAGCATTAAAGTTGTTCCACCCAACAGATGAGTTGCAGCATTCCTCGGAGATGTCAGCAGTCAGAGCAGGGGCTGCCCTGGCAGGCAGTCCACCCCATGCCGTAGAGTAAAAAACTGACAAAACCAGGACCGCTACGAGCTGGGGCACAAAGTAGTAGAGAGTAGAAATTCAAGTAAAAACCAAGGAACCGATAACTGCATACCCTGCCAGAAGAAAAAGAGTAAAGGGGGAGGAAGGGGGGATGGCAATGTCTTTAACTGAAATAAGGCAGTTTCTGGCCAAAGTGTCAGCACCATGCTGTAACATTTCTGGTTCTCCACCCATCGGCAGTACAAGAAAAGGATACCACCACCCATCCACTGAGGAGTGGCACAGATCCTATTACTGAAGAACTATTGTTGCTCAACTTAGGCTGTGGCATCAAAGGAAAAGGTTTACTTACATTTGGCGAGGGGGGAAGAGAAGGGGAACATACAATATATTATAGCTCCTGTATGCTGACCTTACAAAATGTTAAGGTTTTGGCTATGTTAATTTTCTTTGATTTAAGGTTTTGCCCTTTGGGGTTTTTATGTTTGTGTGTTTTGGGTGGGGTTTTTTTTTTTGGTTTGTGGTTGAGTTGTTGGGGTTTTTTTTTCTTAATTGCCCCAGTTTCCTCTTCCCATCTCCCTGACAGTCTCTGGCTATACCCCACATTAAGCAATTAATTTTGAGCAACACGAGAAGATCTGTAGATCAAAGCGGTACCAGAGCCAAGGTTGCCAAAACGTGAATCACGCCACAGGAGTCGGGTTTTTAACTTGAGATAAGCAGATACACTGCACCACCACACACACAGCCTGAGGCGATCCACAGGGCCCACGAGCAGGAGACAAAGCACACTTGGCACGAGCATCGATGGGAGCCTCCGGTCCCCATCCCGAGGGACCCAGCTCACGCGCAGCAGAAACACGGCATGCTGAGCTGGCGCACAGCGAGTGGGGGCGATCGGAGGGACTTGCTTTAAAAAGCCCACTGCCGCAAAACCCCGGTATTAATGCTGCCGCTACCCTCCAGCTAAGAAATGCCAAGAGCCTCACCCATAAAATGCACTGGGGGAGGGAGGGCACGGGAAGAGACAAAGTAAAGAATGAATAAATGCCTGGATCAATTTTTCAAACATGACTTCGAACAAATTTTATGTTTCATTATGGGATAATTCTTTAGTGTCCCCATTGAACCCCTTTAATGTAAGTTTTCCATAGAAACACAAGCAGAGCCCCAGTCGTGGCAGCTCAAATGGCATCATTAAAATGCAACACAGCCTACAACTTTTAAGTGTGAACAAAACCACAGCTTTTGCCTCCCAGCTGAACCACAAAACTAATATATTTTTGAACTCTTCATTAAAAACACATTTGTTTGCTCAGTTAAATGCTAAGCTGAACTCTGAAATATCAAAAGGTTCAACTAAAACTCTTTTCTTTCTCTAACCCTTTCGCTATACAGTCATGATCTTCAGTCCCAACTTTACTTATTTCACAACCATGTACAAATGTACAAAATAGTATGAAAGATAAGAGCAGCTGACTCCACAAAATACCACTCTCCTCTTCCTTCCCCCCCCCCCCTTTGGAAAACCAGCCCTAACATACTAATTCAGAAACATAAAACTAATTCATGTGAAATCAATGAGCAGGTGACGCTTCCCTAGTGGGTAAAAACCCAGGAGAGTGGTCCCCAGCCTGGAAGGGTGCCAACCCCCTCAACCTCCCCGGCAGCAGCAAGTTGGGGAGTGGGGTAAGGAACACACAGGAGATGTTCGCCTTGCTCTCCGCGCACACCGCTGCCGACAGACTCCTCATTTCTACTCCCTCAGTACATCTGAAAAAGCAACAGGGCAGCAACAGAAACCGTAGCACAGAGAAACAGAAAAGAAAAGAAAAAAATTTATAGGAACTAAAGGGAAATGTAGACACGGAAAACAAAACTTAGAAATGCACAGTAGCTTTTCATAAACGCTGCCTGGAAACTAAGTGTCACCAGGGGAAAAAGCATCAGGAAGATTTGTTTCTTAAAATACAACTTTTAACAACAGAAAGGCATTTGGAACAAAAACCTATTTTTGCAGTTATCACTACTGTTATACTATCACTCCTTCTGTAATTTACCATAGTACTTACCAACAGCCAAGCCTCCAAAACAAGAATTGCACTCGTTGAAAACAGAGTTTTGTGCTTCTCTCCTTACCTGTCCCACACGCTGCACTGCCATT
>VXBL01006846.1:1091330-1106691 GCA_013400195.1 Aramus guarauna
CCAGCCCTGCGCCCGCCCCACTCCTCCTCCGGCGGCGGCGGCGGCCGCACAAGAGCCCTATTGTATTATTGACACTGCTGGGCTCCAGGCCCCGCCTCTTCCCCTTCCCTTCCCTCCCTGCCCGCGCCGTGCCGGGCCTTCCTGCCAGCTGCGCCGGCAGAGCCGGCCCGCCCCGGCGAGCGAGCGGGCGGGAAGGGCCCTGAGGAGGAGGCCTCAGCCCCGAGTTCCTCCGCGGGCGTCAGGGCTGAGGGGAGCGCACCGTGCCCGGAACCGGGTGAGAGGCGGGAGGTTCCTTCTCCCTTCGAGGTGCCCAGAGCAGATGAAAAGCGAGCGGCAGCCGCAGCGCCCGGCCCGCGGCCCCGAAGCCACCGGCTACCGAGACCAGACCTGGAGCTGGGCGACTGGCAGCAGGGGCTCGCCTCGTCCCGTCGGCCCGCCAGCGGCTTCCTATCCCTGCCTGGTCCTGTGCGAAATCGAGAACGTTTTACACAAGTGACACAACTTGTAAAACGAGGAACATAAAGTCTACCTCGGGGCAGCTTGCAGCCAGCTGTTGGTGTTAATCGCTTGACTGGTGACAGAGTACCTCATCTAAGTAACATTTGATAGCACAGTAGGCGACACCAGTTAGAATAAAGGAAACCAGCAACAATTTGGCAAACCTCCTCCATGATTAGGCCCCACTTGTGCTCCCCATACTGCTGTCACCAAGTACCACTTGCATCAAATGCCCTGCAAACCCCTTTTGCCTTCCCTACCAGAAGGGCTGCTGCAAAGAGATTTATCTGGAGAACACCCTTTGGCTGCTGCAGCCCTGATCTCTGAGCACGCAGTAACGGAGGCACGGAAAGGCTACGGAAACCTGGCACAGAAGGAAATCAAACCTAGGGTCTCCAATCTGGGATACAGCCCTTCTCTCTAGGCCAGGCACTGAGAAGAAACAGCAAGAATAATATGAGTAGTACAAAGGAAAAGGAATGAAGACATGAACATCAAACATGACTGGGATAGTTTGGCACCCCTGAGATGCACTTCTACAGTGTTTCCAGACAGCAGCCAAAAGCTGAGGTGAAATGGATGGTAAGAAAGCAGGCACCCTTTCAGGCCAAACGGACCATGTCGCTCAACAGCCTCGTTCGTGCCTGCTCGACCAAGTCACGGGCCCCCTGCATCCGCTTCCTCCTGGTCCAAGTGGGCATCCACAGTAAGATACTTCCCCCAAGTACTCTGCAAGCCTCCAGCTACTTTTTACTCCATTTCCCAAGCAGGATGTGGCACGTCTGTTTAGTTATCCTCAACAGATAATTTCTCTGAGTATTGGCCCAAGTCAGCCTTCACTGAATCCATGTAGGCTTCTGACTGTAAATCACTTCTGGCAAGGACTTCCATGGATCTACCCTCTGCTGAAACAAACAAACAAACAAAAAAACCCCACACACCCCCAATATTTTTTCTTTTGAATAGCTGGTTAATAGTCCTGCGTGTAATATGAAGTATAGCTTTCTACAAATGCAGTTAGACCGCAACCAAACAGCGATGCTGACACGTATGACTACCTTCATGCACCAGTGGTCACCTCATTTGCCTTCTGCTCATTAATACATACTTGCCAGGAAAACACTCTGAGCAGCTTCAGAAAACCACAACATCAAGTAAAATAGCAAGAATGCTCCCCCCTCCCCCACCACCACTACTTGCGGAATCCTCTATATCAAACCAGGGGGCCAGGCAGCAGGGCAGACAATACTGATTGAGAGATCTGAAGTCAAAACCAAAGAGAATTCAGAGTGATAAAACCAAGCCCGTGCACTATAGAAAAAGACTTGTTTTCTAGTCATAAAAGGAATTTAAAGTGCAACTGAGTTAAAATAAACAGAAACCATTTTCAAGTACCAATACCTGAATTGCAATTTTAAAACAATTTCTATTTTTTGTGTGTTCATGAAACCTGCTTAGTAGAATGTACATATATACTGTTTAAAGTATTCGTCATTCTGAAGGACAATGAAGAATCTATATTACTATCAGTGAAGGAAACGTTCCTACGAGAAGTTTCCTGCCAGATTACTTTATATATGGATGACTTCATCAGGAGCAGATGCAGCCCAATCCAGGAAAGGTGTTGCGCAGCTATCTTCATTTCTCCTGCCTGGGAGCACCCCCGCCCCCTGCACTGGCTGTCACACGTCAGGAGATGATGACATCCAAACTTCTAGTTCTACAGTAAATCCACAGCTGCACATGGTGAGCTCAGGGCCAGAAGACAGGGGACATGGGAAAAGCCGTGGCAGAAAGTCCATGGGGCTACTAATTTCAATAAATACTTTTACGTGCAAATACATTTAGCGTTATCTCATCCTGTGTAACTTCTAGCAAACTATTGACCATTTGATAAGAATTTACACAGAAATGCATTTACATTTGCTAGGCATTTCTACAGGAACACCAAGCAAGATGAATAAATAGGAAGCAGATTGTACACTGTTGTTCTTTTTAAAGACATGTGCAACGCAGTTTCCGCATTTTCTCGAGAACGGATGAACTACAGATGCTCTTATTCACCTAGAGAATATGAGGAATTTACAAAGCCAGATGTTAACATGTTGATAAAATAATAGCACAGACATGACGTCCTCCCAAGGGAGGAACGCTCTGGAAGCTACAAGTATAAGAGATGCGGTCAGGATGAAATAATGTATACATGTATGCCATGCTCAAGTTGAATCGAGTCATTATTCAGCTGTACCAAGGCTGCCCATAGTATATTAGGGTATTAAGAAAGTTATACTGAAGTTATGTTTAACAGCTGAGAAGTAGGGTCACACAGAGTTTAACACGGACTGAAGCCACAAAAGAAGCACCTCTAATTGAAATATCTAGAAGTATTTCAGCGAATTTCAACAGAAAAGTATTTTTGCTACAAAATCTGCTATCTCTGACCAGATGCCAGAGAAGTAAAAGACAACAAACACAGAGCAGTAGTCTGGAGGAGAAGTGAGGGGAAATAAGAATTGGAGAGGCCTGGGAGATTAATTCATTCTCCTTACTTCCAAGTCTTTGCAGCACTCCCAGTGTGCACATAGAAGCCTCCACGGACAGTGATTCTTGTTGACTCTGATAAGAAAAGAAACACACGGATACCAAAGCCTGGCAAAGCTTTCTTTGTATAGGTGCTGCATAAAATTCGCTTCATTGGTAGATCAGATACCATCAAGGAAACCTCGATACAATGTCTTTAGAACCAGAGCAAGGAAGGGCAGCTACTGGCAAGAGACAGAAAAGCTGAACTCCCTTATTTTCACAGTAAGTGAAATTATTGAAGTGTTACCATAAAGCACAAAACACCCACCTGCAAACAAGAGAGCTAATTATCACTGTGGAGTAACTTTCATTTGTCTGTGGAAAAAAATTGCAAAGCAGAATCTCATCTAAGGATGGTTAGCTGTCTTTAAACACTCTCCTGACTAAAAATGTTTCTGATACTTGCTCTTAGAAACAGAAGCAAAAAGCACTCAGAGCTTCAAAAGATCATCTTTAACACTGAATCCAATCCTTCAGCACCTATTGGGGCAGCTATCAAAAGATGCCCTCAGGTGATAGCACAGCCCTTCCATTTAATCTCCAGAACCCTTAAAAAAAAAAAAAAAAAAGCCCCTGAAGGGGTTTTTATGGAGGGACTTCAGAAATGGGGGGAAAGGTCTCCCCTCATGCAAAGATCAGCACATTCAGACAAAAAAAAAGAAGAAAAAAAAAAAAGTACTTCCACAATCATGAAACATTTAGTCTCTTTAGAGCAAAATGTGCCAGCTTCACTTCCCAGGATCCGACAAGTTCAAAGTTTTGTGCTTAGGGAGATCTTGGATTTATCTTTCTCCTTCTAACACAGTAACACAGGATGGAGAGGACTGCCAGCAGCTTTCAAAACCTATCAGTATTATGGCTCTGTACCTTAAATGCATGCAAGTACCTAACAAAAAAGAATCAAAGAATACATCTTATGCTTGTGTTAGTGAGGCAACAAATTGTGTATCTTGCCTAAAAGAGTTGGAAAGTCAGCTGCCCCCAAGTTGCCATATGAGCAGTTTGGGGGAAATCTCCCCCATAGCAGGCAGCATCCACATAAGTAGAGGGAAGTAAGGCTGCTGCTCCCTTCAGCGCTCAGAAATCACAAGTCAACAGTCACTCCACCCTTCCCCAGCCCCTCAAAAGTTTGTTTCAATTTTATTTTTTTTCCCCCTCTACTTGGAGACACACAAATTTAATAGCCTAAATAGCAAAAAAACTTTTCAAGTTCCCCTTGCTATGACGAGGACAAAAGGTGCCTAAAAATGAAAGCAGAGAGTCTCACATGACTGTGAACTGGGACTTCATCGCCACAATAATTGTGATAAAATGAAGTTGGAAAAGCAGAGATATACATGCCCCTGTCACCCAAACACAGAGTCCCTTGAGCTCCCAGTACTGTAGAGGTGCCTAGCCTTAAATTTAGCCTCATCATTTGGGTAGAATCTGTAACAGCACATTGCTTTTCACCTTTGCAGTTTGGGAAGGTCAAACACTCATTAAACACTGTTCAAGAGCCTCTTAACCTCACCGCAATTTCCTATCTATCAACTTTACCTGATGCTTTTAAGGACAAACTTTCTACAGCGGTTTTAACAGAAAGATGTGAGGGAAATCCACATGTACTTGGAGGATCTCTTAGACCCTTGACAACACTGGCAATTTTAAAGCCTTGTGCAACTGGAAGGACGATGACTCGTACTTGACCAATGCTGGTCACATTGCTTAATACATTCTGGGGAGATGCTCGGATACTTAGCCATGAAATTTTAAGTAGCTGGGGATTATCACTAGATGCATAAAAAAAAAAAAAAGGAATGAGAAGTCACACATTTTTCTTTGTGTACTCAGAAAACTTCAGAGCTTTTTTGTTAAAAGCTTCTCTCACTTCCCCCTCCTTTTCTTCTCTCTTGCTCAGAACCAGTGATGACTACGTATGCATCAGGAAGACCAATTACCACAAACATTACCAGCAACAGTCTTAGGGCAACCAGGCATTCTGAAGAGATGAAAGCAGTAAAAAGCATTCTTCTATCAAACTGGACACCAAGGTATTAATGTGTGGCCTGTTAACACACAGTGACTCCCAACTATTCAGTGAAGCCTCCTGGACATCCTGCTTTTACCAGGTTTGATGCTTGTAAAGTTTTCCTATACATAAATGGTTGTGTTGAGAGACAAAGCTCAGACTAGATAGCTTTAAGAAAAACTTCCATGCTGGCACTACAGCAAGTTAGTATTTTTCAGAAGTTGTTATCCTCAGCAAATTGCTGTAGCTCTGCAATGTCCAGGGAATGGGGTGGACCACCACTGAACTAGGTGCCTTCCAACACACACTGGAGCAAGGATGCAGTACTACAGCACACAACTTGAAGTGCTACAGCCCACTTGCACCATCCCACTCAAATCCCTGCACGCTAGAGACAATACTTACCATCAGCACTTATTCATAGATTTTCATACTATTGGACTAGAATTTAGATGTTTTAGATCAAGTTTAAACATGCTTGGAAGAGCTGTTCCTGCAAATCTCCAAAGACCCAAGTCACCCTTATGGATTCAGAAGGCTTACTCGTTAATTCACAAAAGGAACAAATGGCACAAAGGTCCAAGGAGTCAGCAAGGAACTTGATAGCAAAAATCCTAGAGTTTAGGAACTACGCAGGCAATAGTTACTACTGGGCTGCTAGTAGTTCTTAAAAGATTCATTTCACAGCAGCTTTTAATAAATCTTTAGGAAAAAAGCCTGGGGAATCAACACCTAGATGATACTATCAGGCACGCTAATTGAAATATGCACAGAAAGCTGAATGCTGTATGAATAAAGTCTAAACACTTAAAAGCATTTGAGAGAAGATACTCAGCTACAGAATTCTCGCTCATGCTTAAGTCAGTAAAACTTACTGACAAACAAAACATTTTTGCCCCTACCAGTCAGAATGACTGAAGCACATATTTTGTATTAAGAAGTTTCAGACTGCTTTTTGGAACTGGGAAAAAAAAATCTGTCCCAGTTACGTTAGTGCAGCCTGGTACGTGGACTACTTTTAAATCCATGCATTTTATGAATGACTATTTAGATCTATGACAAAATAAGTGACTTCTTAGCAACTGGGGCACAGATACAAAGCTTCTGCATCTTAGTATTTGAGGATGTGTTTGGTAAAACTTGTGAAAATACTTAAGGACAGCTTTGCTATGACTTAGATACTATGTAAAAAAAGATTACTAGGCAACTCAGTGCCAACTGGAGTACAAGATTTTTTTTTTTTAAACTGTAGAATTGTACAATAATAGCTAAGTGTAAACCAAAAGCTTTGATTCTTTAAAGCCTCACTGTTTAACTCAATATATCTAAATGAAAATTATACTGATATAGTACTTCGTGTTCTTAGCAAACATTTACACTTCATGAAAGTTACTCTTGACCACCTCTAGTCGGAAGATTCTCATTTCTGACTCAGTTTAAAGCTGAGTTTGGAAATGTATTAACTGTTTATCTGTTTTCAGGAGTTTTTCCCTGTTTTCAGATGTTAAATGGGATATACAAATGAATTGCTTTCTAAATGAAGAATTCTACCGTATAACCACCACAATGTGGTTTTGCTGTGAGCACATTGCTAGTATGCATCTAGTATCCAAAGAGGTAAGCACAGTTAAAAAGTACAAAACTTTTACAGGTTAAAAAACAAAAAAACCACATATGCACACAGACCAGGGAGAACTGCTTTAACAGTCTCTATCCAGGAATCTCTGTACTTATAACTTTACAGCTTGCTATAGTATCATCTTCTTCCATATTTTACTAGGAAAACTGCAGTGTAAAGTTAATCATATCCTCATTGACTCTGGGGAAAAATCCCTGCTGTCAAAAAATTCATCTTTTTTGGAGGATGGATGACTGCAGTTAATGCTTATTTTCAATTAATTTTACCTATTAAAGTCCGTGTTTAAACATGGAATTCAGTTTTCATACTTAATATAATTGTTTTGCAGTATTTTATAATTTTAAAAAGTCTTCCACAATCCAGAGTTTAGATTTTCAATATTTATTATGAATCACATTCACAGTGCAATACAAATTACATAAAAAAGCTACATAACATACAAAGACTACATGAAGCACGTACCATTCTGTAATGCATACAATACCTGATGCTTAGGCTGGAAGTGTTCTTAACACTAGCAAGAAATTGAACTCAAAAGATAAATAACTGGATTGTGAAACTCCTTCATTATTTAGGTTTCTTTATTAAAACCTCTTTATGTTGGTATCAAAGGGAAATAAAAAAAAAAGCAACACACTGCTTTTTCCTAACATGTAGAAAAGGTCTTCCACTGTTTCAAGCCTAGATTAATTTTCAATTAACCATCCTGTCCTCCAGCAAAAGTAGTCACAAAAATCAATTTAGCACTTTGTTTCCAGAGCAGATTGATGATACAAAAAAACCCAAAACTATAAACATATATATCATCTGTCAGCATATAGGTTTGGAAATATTATACGTAAAAGTTTAGAGACCAAGACAGTCCAATATATGCACTGATTAGGTAAATTACACAATGACAGTTCTGAAGTCCATTACACAATGTTAATGTACTGTCCATACCAGAAAAATACATTTACTGTATGTGTCTAGAATAATTCCTGGAAGTGTTCATTGACGAGTTGTGCTTATACTTTGGAAACCGATCTAAGATTGTTAGCTGTTTTCACAGCCTCTCCTCACACATTATGTATATAAAAAAATCCTGGCTGGCTAAGTACAAATAAGTCGTAATTTCCACTACCACTCAGATTCTAGTGGCATTTTGATTTTATTTCACTTTGTCAAATAAAAAACCCCATCATTTCACAGAGGTGACATTTTTCTTACCTTCAGTACACCAATGGTTTAGTGACTTCAGGAAATATTCTTCCCTGTTTAATCTATGTATAACTTCGATAAGAGGTCCTAAGGACATATTCTTAATACATAGTTGAAACGGAAGGCAAGCATTTGCCTAGTACCAACAAAGCGACAGCTCAGAATATCTTTCAGGCATGACAAAATTATGAATTTCAGGAGAATAGATTATTTCATGTGCCGCTTCTGAAAAAAATCAGAGATGTGTTTTTAGCCACCCACTTTTGGAGCTCTATAGCTGTGAAACCGATGAATTGAGACTCATTTTCAGTTAAGATGCACAAGATCTGACCTTTTGACAGATGAACATATTGAGGAAATTATTGCTTTAGCACCTCAACACAGCCCCAGTGTGTTCAGTGGATTGTAAAGGCTACCTAAATTCACAAGCCACCGTTTTAATTAAGTAATTCGGTTTTGTACGTCTGCACACGCAATCTGTTCAAGTATTACAGAGGGCTTGTAAACCTGGAGATAAACTTTAAGTTCACCTGGAAAAATCAGTAAGGATATAATATGCAAAAATAAATCAATCATGTATTTAATATCCATATAGCTTTGCATTCTAATATATACTATATAGCAATAAGCATCCTTACTGATCACGATTCAAATGCATCTCCCAAAATGCTAGTAGCACTTCTTCAGTCTGTTTTTAGAATTAATCCAAAATAAACCCTACAGCAGTGTGTAGTGCTTTACAGCCAAATTTTCAGTACTACTGAGTGTAAAACCCTTCTCCTGGGGTCTAGCAAGGAAAAGCTTTTTTTAATGCCATCAGAGCCCTTCTCTGACTCCTGGTTGCTGTATGTCCCTTCTAGCAAACAACAACGGTGCCAGAGACTTATTGCTCTAAGTACAAGGGAACCTTACGTATATCCCATACACGACTTGGGAATACCAGAGGCAGCTGTATCGCCAGAGATGCTGAGTGGACCTTAGAGCATCTTAAGCAGAGCACTCATGCTCAGAATTCACCTCAAAGCACAGGAGCCTGGCGAGTGCTCGCTTACCAGAATGCTGTTATGACAACTCTCAGCATAAATGCTGCTGCAGACAGCTTTAGCCAAAAAAAGATGCTGAAGCAGAATAAGCCAGATGTACATTTTACAAGTCACGCACTGCTTCTGAAAGCATGCTATGAGCAGAATTCATTTCAGACGAGGCTTTCAGAGAAAGTCAATGACTACAGCTTCCTCCCTGGCCCTCAATGAAGACAAATTTGCATGTGGGCAAGTCTTGAACAGTGAGTTTCATATAAATGCACTTTCTAAACAATGTGTCTGAGTTAAAGGTAACAATTACTACTGCATCAAATTTGGATCAGCATTGCACTTTTCAAATATGTATTACCATTAGATGTTGATAAGAAATATTCAAGTGGTAATAGAAGTTTAGAAATCACTGTAAAAAGTTAGTAGAAAACCTGCATTGTTTCTGGAGTTGAAATATAAACACAATGCATGTGGGGAGCTATGCCATTTACTCCAGTTCAGGTAATATGGTATTAAAACCAATAGCTTTATAAAAGGGATATATGAGAAATACAAAACCAAATGACAAAACTTCTGATACTACTGCAATATTCAAGCCAAGTGACATCCAAGTGCCAAGACAAACCGTACGCGAACACCTTCATGTTAAACTTCACATTCCCATCTGCATGTCAGCAAAGTTGTAGAAATTGTCTACATCTTGAGACGCTGATGCCTTGCTCTCCGACACAAAGACCTGTTTATTAAACAAGGAAATAGTTATGCATCACTAATAAAGAAGTTCAAGTAGTCTTTGCTCATCTGGAGCCAGTAACGGTTATTTTTATTTTTGCATTTCATGAGAGGCACAACTGTTAGTTTCCACTGTGTGACAGAACAGTCCTAGAATTCTCTCAGCCCTGATGCACCCTTTGTTACTGTCACTTGTTCCTAGCAGACATGTTAGCTGCAGTAACCCTATCCTTCCACTGATGGGAATTAAAAGATTTTGGCTCAATTATTCAGGGGTCACGAATTAAGCTAGTGTCCATTTAGATGTATTTTGCTTGGTAAAGTCAAACTCTGTCCAAGAGCAGGGGGAAGAAGAAACACATAAAACCCTTAGACTACCATTAAGCTTTCCTTTAACAGAGAGACAGAGTTTGTAAGAAAGACTCCTGTGCACGATATTCCCCTCAAAAAACTTAGTTGCTTCTTAATCAGATTTTTTTTTTTAATAACTTCAATTACACTTGCATTTTGCAAAATTGATCAATGCATGTGAAAGCCCAAGCTTTAAGTCAGTCATCTTTGAAAGCTTTCAGCAAATCAACTAAAAATGCCTTAGGCAATGCCCAAATAGTTCAGTGTAACAGACAGCGCTGTGGCTGTTCATCGATCTTAACACGCAAGTGATAGCCTCAATCAAAAACTTAAGAGTTCTTACTATCGTATATTTTCTGTATCTCAAGAGGAAATCATTGCTGTCTCAGCACATCACTGTTAGCACAATCAACTAAGCTATTCTGAAGTACACTGGGACTGTAGGAATGGGTTATTCCAGATGACTATCGTCCTACAGTCACCACTTCTCTGCTTCAGCTCAGAATACTACATGAATATAAACTATGACAGTTCCCTGAATTAGTTTACTTCAGCTATGTTTTAAGATTAATATAATGCTGTCCTGTAAATTTCCGATTTTAAAAAAAATAAATTGTATCATCACAAAGCAAGTAGTTTCCCAGAGTATTGCTTGGATGCCTGGTAGACTTCTGTTTGAAGGGACTTGAGAACATCTACTAATTATTTGGCAGTTGTTTGGTACAACAGTGATTTGTATCACGGTAACAACAGTTGAATACTTTCTTTCAGCATCCTTTCCTACCAGGATATTACGACTTACATTTTTCAGAGTATTTTCTGAATCAGTGATGAGAAGAGGAACAATGCTAAAAAGCACACCAAAAAAAGTGCAGAAAGTCACACCAGAAAGCATGTCAGAGGTAAAGAGTAGCAGATGTATCTAGTCCACGCAAATAGGAAGTCAGCTTAAGTGCATAGCATAGAGCTCTCCTTGTAGCATGTTTTTTCTACCAAACAGCTCAAAAAACTCTGGTGGCACTACTGCTGAAGAACTTTTCTACCCTTATTAGAGTATCTAGAGTTGTTTATCCGATTTATTTCAGAAACAAAAACCTGGTGAAATGAAGGTTATTAACAGATTAATTTAATCATTTTAACTGTGGTTTTCAAATGCAAATGTAGCCACCTGCTTAAAAGCAGACTAATCTCCTGCAAAGTCTGACAGGATACATGTCTTCCTAAAAGGTTTTGTCATTGTTTCTTGATCAAGGATACCTAAAATTCTTTCTGAGCACTATAACAACTCTCAAACATGATAAGGGCAGCCAACAATGAGGTAAAACCATTTTGTAGAGCATTCCTGAACCTTCCAGTAGTAATAAGTCTGATGTTTGTTACTCCCTAAATTACTTCTAAATTATGTCCCAAGAAATATGTTTTAAAAAAACAAAAAACAAAAAAACCTCATGAAATTCAGTTATCTAGGGATCCATGCACAAACCCAGTGTTTATCAGAAGTTTTGTTCCATTGTTCCAAAATAAAGATATATACTTCTCAGGATCCCAAAGTTCTGCTTCTTAATTCAGTGCAGGAAGTATTTAATAAATGAGGTAGATTTTACTATGCAACCAGCCTGTAAACAGAAGTTTTAAATGCAGGTGCAATAAGGAATTTCACATTTGGAACTGAACCCAAACACTACAGGTGACCTTCAAGAACAATCCTTACTTCAGTGTGAAGTGCACAGTCTGAGGTTTCTGGATGCATCTCAGATCAGGGCGTTCACAGTGTTATAATAAAAGACATCCGTCACTTTAGTGAGGAAAATATAAAATTTTATTTGTCCTACTAACTAATATCACTTCAGTCTTTGAATAGAGAAAAAGATCTAGAAGAATCTGTGAATTACCTACCCAATATCAGCTTTGTTCTGTATGGAAAAAACCCAAGCATGCTAACCACACTAAAGAAAAGTCACTGTAAGCTCTTGTGTAAAGAGGCCACTTTTATGGTAAAATTTGCAGCAATGACTTTTGGGTCACAAGAAAGAATCAGTAATATCACAACACTGCCCAGACTATAGTTCTGGTATTCTTTAGACTCAGACAGCCAAATGAAGGCCAGCTACACATCAGGTTTTTGCTGGTGCAACAGCAAACACGAAAAAAACAAACATCAGGTGCATGTGAGGTGGCAGATTACAAGATGACTGTTTTCCAGAAACTGGACAGTCTAGTTCCAAGTAAGTCTTCCAAACAGAAATGAAAGACACCAAGGAGCTGTAGGGACACTATGTCTCGAAGACATTCTAGTCTTCTTTGAACAGCTTCTTGAAAGCAAAAAAGTTTGTCACTTTCTCATTATCAAGAGTGCTCTAATTGTTTCCAGAAACTTTCTCAAAACCTTTGCAATTCAGAGAGACGGAGAGAACAAGCAAAGAGGGGGTGTGGTGTAAAGAAGCTACTGTAAAACAAGCTGACAGAAGAAAAAAGAAAAAAGCTTTTAAAAGAAGGCGTTCTGTAATAACCTACACAGCAAAATTAAACCTTGAAAAAAATTGAAATCCCTTCATATCACCTTTGTCAGGGTCTAATAGACTAGGACATCGCAAAGCAGACTTCAGTATAGGACTTGGAGCAGAGCTTTCCCTACTGTGTTTATAGAACTTGTTTTCACTGCTATGTGGAATAACAGTTTTATGGGCAAATCTTCTATTCGTCAATAGATATGGGGATTTACTACTCCCTCTCCTAAGGCCATTTTTCCTTTCTCCAGCAAGCACCTTGAGTTTTGAGTAAAAAAAAAAAAAAAATTCAGATTTTACTATTCAGAAACCTAAAAAGATCGTTCAGTACAACAACGCCACAGCTTGACCATGAAGTATCCTAGACATTCTGTAACATTTTCTGCCCATAAAGCAATATGCCACCTTACCTTGGTCCCACTAAAAACATCATTTACAGTGCTTCGACATCCTTCCACTGCACCATCTCCGTTGAACTCCAAAGCAACCACTGGACCTAGAAGATAGTTTCATCTAGAATCAATACAACTTTTAAGCTTGGCATTGAAACAGTAGATTTCTCTACCCATAGGGAATTGTGAAGCTTGCAAGAAGCATTTTATGTTTTTTGCTTGAGCAGCCATAATGCAGGATAAAGCATTAAAAACACTTAACCATAGCTTCAAAGCACAGTGTTATCTGAGAAGAAAATATCTGCAATTCCATGCTCATTTTTGCAGAGACTCTGGCAGGATTCCAGTTTTACTTCTTGAAAGGCAGCAACGCCACAAAAATGCTAAGGAGCGCGGGGCATCATGGAAGTGAGTCAGACTACACTGCTCATAGTGAGCCATTTCACAGACATCTGGAGTAGGACTGAGTCATTCAGGCATTTTTGCCTCAGTCCCAAGATAGCAAACTGCCTGATTTTTAGACTTGTCCTCACCCACTACTTGCAGATCCCTTTTCTCTGGTTTCATTCTGAACATGTTATTTCTTCCCACATAGGTGCAAAACAGCCCTTAAACGAGACTGTCATCTGAGAAGTACAATAACTTTTGTCCTATTCTTGCAACGAGCATCACAGACCTCTTATGTTACTATGAAAAAACCTGCATGTTGCTACTAAGTTTGGGAGCATGTATTGAGCTTTAGCATGTAACAGATGGCAAGATGTCAGTACTTCTGCAGAAGAGACAAAAACCAATTACAGTCAGATCAATAAAAAAAAGCTTTTGAAATACTCTGACAAGTACACCAGTTATAAACAGGAATTTAACACTTGCCTGGTTTATACACATCTACGCTGATTTGCTTAAATATATGTACAGAAACACTGAACATTTAGGTGGTTAAGCAGCAATGATGGTAAGTTAGAAATAGTTTAAAAGCAGGAGCGAGCTTTTTTCTACCACCCCAGACAGATCTGCATGTGCCACTGCTCCTGAGCTCTGCAGTTGGACCAATAGAGGGGGGACAGAGCCACAAAATACATGTGAAATAGCTCATTTCTGATGCCTTCAGGAGCGTTGGTTGGTTTAGGGCCTGACTGAGGCTTCCAAAACTCATCTCAACTGGCTTTACACTGTACCCTTGAAACACAAATTTCTCCTTCATTCCTTTTTTTCTCCAGAACTCCAGTGACAGCTAGATTCCTATATTAAGAAGAGAAAGAAAACAACATAAACTCACCTTTTTCAAGCAGTGGAATGAATTCTTCCGCACACTGCTGGAAAACTCTGTGACCATCCTCTGCCTTCATTGAGACTTCTTTAGTCTGTACCAGCTGAAAGCCTTTGCCAGTCATCTGTTAACAGAGAAAGAATTCATGTTAAAAATGCTTCTAAGGCAGAGAGTTCGGTTTGAGTATCCAGGTTATACTGTAATAGACTCATTTTCCCCATATACATTAAGCCACAGAGCAAAGGGATGCTTTTTGCTCTTTTCAAAGACCATTTGCTTTTTCTACATTTCTGTTTATTTTCATTCAATTCATCCAGATTTTCTCCTCTCCCTAGTGCACCTAGAGAAGTAAATGTGAAGGTTTTTGTTTTATATTATGGCCCAGGGTTGTGGTTTTTCCCTCTCACAAGCTGAAACTAATGGGAGTTAAAAGCATTCAGCATCTGGAGTCAAGCAGTTAGTTCTCATTAGTTTGCAATAGTTCAGTCAAGCATTAGCTCCAACTCTTATCTATCCACTGCTGAAGTTTTCCATTTTAGAAAAAAAAAAGTTACATACTTTTGAACACACACAGCTTTTAACTTCAAATCTAATACAAAACTAAAAGCATGTGGAGAAGGAGCAACTGTATTGTACTTCCAAAGCATCCATTAATGTACAGAGCAGTAAGATTTCCACAGAATCTCACTTACTAGTCTTTAAGCATTTTCTTAACTCTAATTTCTATAGAGCTACTAACACAAGAGAACACATCTATTATCCTCTTTACTGTAGCTATTCCTTCTGCAGAACAAAACAACAAGTATCATTATCTCCCTTCACTCAAGTAGCTGTAACTCAGTTCCATAAAAATTCAACTGGGCAGGGGGGGCATGGGAACACCCTACAGCTTTATTTCCTTGCAGTTAAAAACCCAAGGGAAGGAGCTCCATTGGTTTTGTTGATCATACAACAGCTTTTGCAGATAGCGCTCTCAGAAGCTGTAGCTCATGGTTACTGGCTCTGCTCTGTCATCCCTGGCGCTCCAGGGTGCTAAAAGCAGCCAGCCACTCCCAGATTTTAGCCTCAGGAAAGCTCAAACTCAGCCAAGCTTAGGAGCTGTTGCCTCACAAGGGAAACAAAAAAACACCACACAGAAAAAAGG